>CALYDF020001138.1:0-24805 GCA_944474145.2 Dicrocoelium dendriticum
GGCACAGCACACTTGCACTTGCCACGCGCTGAGAAGTGCATTTCTGCACACAGCACAGAACTTGCATGCGCCGATTGTGCATTACGCTAATTAGAGTTGAATTCGTTTACTTACACTCAAAACGTGCCGAGAAGACGATATATGCACTAAACCCCGCAATTGCATGAACGAAGGTACAGGCACAGCACACTTGCACTTGCCACGCGCTGAGAAGTGCATTTCTGCTCACAGCACAGAACTTGCATGCGCCGATTGTGCATTACGCTAATTAGAGTTGAATTCGTTTACTTACACTCAAAACGTGCCGAGAAGACGATATATGCACTAAACTCCGCAATTGCATGAACGAAGGTACAGGCACAGCACACTTGCACTTGCCACGCGCTGAGAAGTGCATTTCTGCTCACAGCACAGAACTTGCATGCGCCGATTGTGCATTACGCTAATTAGAGTTGAATTCGTTTACTTACACTCAAAACGTGCCGAGAAGACGATATATGCGCTAAACTCCGCAATTGCATGAACCAAGTAACAAGCACAGCACATTTGCTCTTCCGACGAGCTGAGAAGTTCGTTTTTGCACACCGCACGGACGTTGCATGCGCCAATTGTGCATTACGCTAATTAGAGTTGAATTGGTTTATTTACACTCAAAACGTGCCGAGAAGACGATATATGCGCTAGACTCCGCAATTGCATGAACCAAGTAAGAAGCACAGCACATTTGGTCTTAGACGGTGAGAAGTGCATTTTTGCACACAGCAGAGAACTTGCATGCGCCAATTGTGCATTACGCTAATTAGAGTTGAATTGGTTTATTTACACTCAAATCGTGCCGAGAAGACGATATATGCACTAAACCCCGCAATTGCATGAACGAAGGTACAGGCACAGCACACTTGCACTTGCCACGCGCTGAGAAGTGCATTTCTGCTCACAGCACAGAACTTGCATGCGCCGATTGTGCATTACGCTAATTAGAGTTGAATTCGTTTACTTACACTCAAAACGTGCCGAGAAGACGATATATGCACTAAACCCCGCAATTGCATGAACGAAGGTACAGGCACAGCACACTTGCACTTGCCACGCGCTGAGAAGTGCATTTCTGCTCACAGCACAGAACTTGCATGCGCCGATTGTGCATTACGCTAATTAGAGTTGAATTCGTTTACTTACACTCAAAACGTGCCGAGAAGACGATATATGCGCTAAACTCCGCAATTGCATGAACCAAGTAACAAGCACAGCACATTTGCTCTTCCGACGCGCTGAGAAGTTCGTTTTTGCACACCGCACGGAACTTGCATGCGCCAATTGTGCATTACGCTAATTAGAGTTGAATTGGTTTATTTACACTCAAAACGTGCCGAGAAGACGATATATGCGCTAAACTCCGCAATTGCATGAACAAGTACGGGCACAGCATACTTGCACTTGCTACGCGCTGAGAAGTGCATTTTTGCACACAGCACAGAACTTGCATGCGCCGATTGTGCATTACGCTAATTAGAGTTGAATTGGTTTATTTACACTCAAATCGTGCCGAGAAGACGATATATGCACTAAACCCCGCAATTTCATGAACGAAGGTACAGGCACAGCACACTTGCACTTGCCACGCGCTGAGAAGTGCATTTCTGCTCACAGCACAGAACTTGCATGCGCCGATTGTGCATTACGCTAATTAGAGTTGAATTCGTTTACTTACACTCAAAACGTGCCGAGAAGACGATATATGCACTAAACTCCCGCAATTGCATGAACGTGGGTACAGGCACAGCACACTTGCACTTGCCACGCGCTGAGAAGTGCATTTCTGCTCACAGCACAGAACTTGCATGCGCCGATTGTGCATTACGCTAATTAGAGTTGAATTCGTTTACTTACACTCAAAACGTGCCGAGAAGACGATATATGCACTAAACCCCGCAATTGCATGAACGAAGGTACAGGCACAGCACACTTGCACTTGCCACGCGCTGAGAAGTGCATTTCTGCTCACAGCACAGAACTTGCATGCGCCGATTGTGCATTACGCTAATTAGAGTTGAATTCGTTTACTTACACTCAAAACGTGCCGAGAAGACGATATATGCGCTAAACTCCGCAATTGCATGAACCAAGTAACAAGCACAGCACATTTGCTCTTCCGACGCGCTGAGAAGTTCGTTTTTGCACACAGCACAGAACTTGCATGCGCCGATTGTGCATTACGCTGATTAAAGTGGAATTCGTTTAATACACTCAAAACGTGCCGAGAAGACGATATATGCGCCATAGTCCGCAATTGCATCAAACAAGAACGGGCACAGCATACTTGCACTTGCTGCGCGCTGAGAAGTGCATTTTTGCACATTTGCTCTTCTTAGTCGCTGAGAAGTGCATGTTTGCACACAGCACAGAACTTGCATGCGCCGATTGTGCATTACGCTGATTAAAGTGGAATTCGTTTACTTACACTCAAAACGTGCCGAGAAGACGATATATGCACTAAACCCCGCAATTGCATGAACGAAGGTACAGGCACAGCACACTTGCACTTGCCACGCGCTGAGAAGTGCATTTTTGCACACAGCACAGAACTTGCATGCGCCGATTGTGCATTACGCTGATTAAAGTGGAATTCGTTTACTTACACTCAAAACGTGCCGAGAAGACGATATATGCACTAAACTCCGCAATTGCATCAAACAAGAACGGGCACAGCACACTTGCACTTGCCACGCGCTGAGAAGTGCATTTCTGCTCACAGCACAGAACTTGCATGCGCCGATTGTGCATTACGCTGATTAAAGTGGAATTCGTTTACTTACACTCAAAACGTGCCGAGAAGACGATATATGCGCTAAACTCCGCAATTGCATGAACCAAGTTACAGGCACAGCATATTTGCACTTGCTACGCGCTGAGAAGTGCGTTTTTGCACACAGCACAGAACTTGCATGCGCCAATTGTGCATTACGCTAATTAGAGTTGAATTGGTTTATTTACACTCAAAACGTGCCGAGAAGACGATATATGCACTAAACCCCGCAATTGCATGAACAAGTAAGAAGCACAGCACATTTGGTCTTAGACGGTGACAAGTGCATTTTTGCACACAGCACAGAACTTGCATGCGCCAATTGTGCATTACGCTAATTAGAGTTGAATTGGTTTATTTACACTCAAATCGTGCCGAGAAGACGATATATGCACTAAACCCCGCAATTGCATGAACGAAGGTACAGGCACAGCACACTTGCACTTGCCACGCGCTGAGAAGTGCATTTCTGCTCACAGCACAGAACTTGCATGCGCCGATTGTGCATTACGCTAATTAGAGTTGAATTCGTTTACTTACACTCAAAACGTGCCGAGAAGACGATATATGCGCTAAACTCCGCAATTGCATGAACCAAGTAACAAGCACAGCACATTTGCTCTTCCGACGCGCTGAGAAGTTCGTTTTTGCACACAGCACAGAACTTGCATGCGCCGATTGTGCATTACGCTGATTAAAGTGGAATTCGTTTACTTACACTCAAAACGTGCCGAGAAGACGATATATGCGCTAAACTCCGCAATTGCATCAAACAAGAACGGGCAAAGCATACTTGCACTTGCTGCGCGCTGAGAAGTGCATTTTTGCACATTTGCTCTTCTTAGACGCTGAGAAGTGCATTTTTGCACATTTGCTCTTCTTAGTCGCTGAGAAGTGCATTTTGCACACAGCACAGAACTTGCATGCGCCGATTGTGCATTACGCTGATTAAAGTGGAATTCGTTTACTTACACTCAAAACGTGCCGAGAAGACGATATATGCGCTAAACTCCGCAATTGCATGAACCAAGTACGGGCACAGCATATTTGCACTTGCTACGGGCGGAGAAGTGCATTTTTGCACACAGCACAGAACTTGCATGCGCCGATTGTGCATTACGCTGATTAAAGTGGAATTCGTTTACTTACACTCAAAACGTGCCGAGAAGACGATATATGCACTAAACCCCGCAATTGCATGAACGAGGGTACAGGCACAGCACACTTGCACTTGCCACGCGCTGAGAAGTGCATTTCTGCTCACAGCACAGAACTTGCATGCGCCGATTGTGCATTACGCTAATTAGAGTTGAATTCGTTTACTTACACTCAAAACGTGCCGAGAAGACGATATATGCGCTAAACTCCGCAATTGCATGAACCAAGTAACAAGCACAGCACATTTGCTCTTCCGACGCGCTGAGAAGTTCGTTTTTGCACACCGCACGGAACTTGCATGCGCCAATTGTGCATTACGCTAATTAGAGTTGAATTGGTTTATTTACACTCAAAACGTGCCGAGAAGACGATCTATGCGCTAGACTCCGCAATTGCATGAACAAAGTAAGAAGCACAGCACATTTGGTCTTAGACGGTGAGAAGTGCATTTTTGCACACAGCAGAGAACTTGCATGCGCCAATTGTGCATTACGCTAATTAGAGTTGAATTCGTTTACTTACACTCAAAACGTGCCGAGAAGACGATATATGCGCTAAACTCCGCAATTGCATGAACCAAGTAACAAGCACAGCACATTTGCTCTTCCGACGCGCTGAGAAGTGCATTTCTGCTCACAGCACAGAACTTGCATGCGCCAATTGTGCATTACGCTAATTAGAGTTGAATTGGTTTATTTACACTCAAAACGTGCCGAGAAGACGATATATGCACTAAACCCCGCAATTGCATGAACGAAGGTACAGGCACAGCACACTTGCACTTGCCACGCGCTGAGAAGTGCATTTCTGCTCACAGCACAGAACTTGCATGCGCCGATTGTGCATTACGCTAATTAGAGTTGAATTCGTTTACTTACACTCAAAACGTGCCGAGAAGACGATATATGCGCTAAACTCCGCAATTGCATAATCTAGGGTACAGGCACAGCATATTTGCACTTGCCACGCGCTGAGAAGTGCATTTCTGCTCACAGCACAGAACTTGCATGCGCCGATTGTGCATTACGCTAATTAGAGTTGAATTCGTTTACTTACACTCAAAACGTGCCGAGAAGACGATATATGCACTAAACCCCGCAATTGCATGAACGAAGGTACAGGCACAGCACACTTGCACTTGCCACGCGCTGAGAAGTGCATTTCTGCTCACAGCACAGAACTTGCATGCGCCGATTGTGCATTACGCTAATTAGAGTTGAATTCGTTTACTTACACTCAAAACGTGCCGAGAAGACGATATATGCGCTAAACTCCGCAATTGCATGAACCAAGTAACAAGCACAGCACATTTGCTCTTCCGACGCGCTGAGAAGTTCGTTTTTGCACACAGCACAGAACTTGCATGCGCCGATTGTGCATTACGCTAATTAGAGTTGAATTCGTTTACTTACACTCAAAACGTGCCGAGAAGACGATATATGCACTAAACCCCGGAATTGCATGCACGAGGGTACAGGCACAGCACACTTGCACTTGCCACGCGCTGAGAAGTGCATTTCTGCTCACAGCACAGAACTTGCATGCGCCGATTGTGCATTACGCTAATTAGAGTTGAATTCGTTTACTTACACTCAAAACGTGCCGAGAAGACGATATATGTGCTAAACTCCGCAATTGCATGAACCAAGTAACAAGCACAGCACATTTGCTCTTCCGACGCGCTGAGAAGTTCGTTTTTGCACACCGCACGGAACTTGCATGCGCCAATTGTGCATTACGCTAATTAGAGTTGAATTGGTTTATTTACACTCAAAACGTGCCGAGAAGACGATATATGCACTAAACTCCGCAATTGCATGAACCAAGTACGGGCACAGCACATTTGCTCTTCTTAGTCGGTGAGAAGTGCATTTTTGCACACAGCACAGAACTTGCATGCGCCGGTTGTGCATTACGCTAATTAGAGTTGAATTCGTTTATTTACACTCAAATCGTGCCGAGAAGACGATATATGCACTAAACCCCGCAATTGCATGAACGAAGGTACAGGCACAGCACACTTGCACTTGCCACGCGCTGAGAAGTGCATTTCTGCTCACAGCACAGAACTTGCATGCGCCGATTGTGCATTACGCTAATTAGAGTTGAATTCGTTTACTTACACTCAAAACGTGCCGAGAAGACGATATATGCGCTAAACTCCGCAATTGCATGAACCAAGTAACAAGCACAGCACATTTGCTCTTCCGACGCGCTGAGAAGTTCGTTTTTGCACACAGCACAGAACTTGCATGCGCCGATTGTGCATTACGCTGATTAAAGTTGAATTCGTTTACTTACACTCAAAACGTGCCGAGAAGACGATATATGCACTAAACTCCGCAATTGCATGAACGAAGGTACAGGCACAGCACACTTGCACTTGCGACGCGCTGAGAAGTGCATTTTTGCACATTTGCTCTTCTTAGTCGCTGAGAAGTGCATTTTTGCACACAGCACAGAACTTGCATGCGCCGGTTGTGCATTACGCTGATTAAAGTGGAATTCGTTTACTTACACTCAAAACGTGCCGAGAAGACGATATATGCACTAAACCCCGCAATTGCATGAACGAGGGTACAGGCACAGCACACTTGCACTTGCCACGCGCTGAGAAGTGCATTTCTGCTCACAGCACAGAACTTGCATGCGCCGATTGTGCATTACGCTAATTAGAGTTGAATTCGTTTACTTACACTCAAAACGTGCCGAGAAGACGATATATGCACTAAACCCCGCAATTGCATGAACGAAGGTACAGGCACAGCACACTTGCACTTGCCACGCGCTGAGAAGTTCGATTTTTGCACACAGCACAGAACTTGCATGCGCCGATTGTGCATTACGCTGAATTAAGTGGAATTCGTTTACTTACACTCAAAACGTGCCGAGAAGACGATATATGTGCTAAACTCCGCAATTGCATGAACCAAGTAACAAGCACAGCACATTTGCTCTTCCGACGCGCTGAGAAGTTCGTTTTTGCACACCGCACGGAACTTGCATGCGCCAATTGTGCATTACGCTAATTAGAGTTGAATTGGTTTATTTACACTCAAATCGTGCCGAGAAGACGATATATGCACTAAACCCCGCAATTGCATGAACGAAGGTACAGGCACAGCACACTTGCACTTGCCACGCGCTGAGAAGTGCATTTCTGCTCACAGCACAGAACTTGCATGCGCCGATTGTGCATTACGCTAATTAGAGTTGAATTCGTTTACTTACACTCAAAACGTGCCGAGAAGACGATATATGCGCTAAACTCCGCAATTGCATGAACCAAGTACGGGCACAGCATATTTGCACTTGCTACGGGCGGAGAAGTGCTTTTTGCACACAGCACAGGACTTGCGTGCGCCGATTGTGCATTACGCTAATTAGAGTTGAATTCGTTTACTTACACTCAAAACGTGCCGAGAAGACGATATATGCGCTAAACTCCGCAATTGCATGAACGAAGGTACAGGCACAGCACACTTGCACTTGCCACGCGCTGAGAAGTGCATTTCTGCACACAGCACAGAACTTGCATGCGCCGATTGTGCATTACGCTAATTAGAGTTGAATTCGTTTACTTACACTCAAAACGTGCCGAGAAGACGATATATGCACTAAACCCCGCAATTGCATGAACGAAGGTACAGGCACAGCACACTTGCACTTGCCACGCGCTGAGAAGTGCATTTCTGCTCACAGCACAGAACTTGCATGCGCCGATTGTGCATTACGCTAATTAGAGTTGAATTCGTTTACTTACACTCAAAACGTGCCGAGAAGACGATATATGCGCTAAACTCCGCAATTGCATGAACCAAGTAACAAGCACAGCACATTTGCTCTTCCGACGCGCTGAGAAGTTCGTTTTTGCACACAGCACAGAACTTGCATGCGCCGATTGTGCATTACGCTAATTAGAGTTGAATTGGTTTATTTACACTCAAAACGTGCCGAGAAGACGATATATGCGCTAAACTCCGCAATTGCATCAAACAAGAACGGGCACAGCATACTTGCACTTGCTGCGCGCTGAGAAGTGCATTTTTGCACATTTGCTCTTCTTAGTCGCTGAGAAGTGCATTTTTGCACACAGCACAGAACGTGCATGCACCGGTTGTGCATTACGCTGATTAATGTGGAATTCGTTTACTTACACTCAAAACGTGCCGAGAAGACGATATATGCACTAAACCCCGCAATTGCATGAACGAGGGTACAGGCACAGCACACTTGCACTTGCCACGCGCTGAGAAGTGCATTTCTGCTAACAGCACAGAACTTGCATGCGCCGATTGTGCATTACGCTAATTAGAGTTGAATTGGTTTACTTACACTCAAAACGTGCCGAGAAGACGATATATGCACTAAACCCCGCAATTGCATGAACGAGGGTACAGGCACAGCACACTTGCACTTGCCACGCGCTGAGAAGTGCATTTCTGCTCACAGCACAGAACTTGCATGCGCCGATTGTGCATTACGCTAATTAGAGTTGAATTCGTTTACTTACACTCAAAACGTGCCGAGAAGACGATATATGCGCTAAACTCCGCAATTGCATGAACCAAGTAACAAGCACAGCACATTTGCTCTTCCGACGCGCTGAGAAGTGCATTTTTGCACACAGCACAGAACTTGCATGCGCCAATTGTGCATTACGCTAATTAGAGTTGAATTCGTTTACTTACACTCAAATCGTGCCGAGAAGACGATATATGCACTAAACCCCGCAATTGCATGAACGAAGGTACAGGCACAGCACACTTGCACTTGCCACGCGCTGAGAAGTGCATTTCTGCTCACAGCACAGAACTTGCATGCGCCGATTGTGCATTACGCTAATTAGAGTTGAATTCGTTTACTTACACTCAAAACGTGCCGAGAAGACGATATATGCGCTAAACTCCGCAATTGCATGAACCAAGTAACAAGCACAGCACATTTGGTCTTAGACGGTGAGAAGTGCATTTTTGCACACAGCAGAGAACTTGCATGCGCCAATTGTGCATTACGCTAATTAGAGTTGAATTGGTTTATTTACACTCAAATCGTGCCGAGAAGACGATATATGCACTAAACCCCGCAATTGCATGAACGAAGGTACAGGCACAGCACACTTGCACTTGCCACGCGCTGAGAAGTGCATTTCTGCTAACAGCACAGAACTTGCATGCGCCGATTGTGCATTACGCTAATTAGAGTTGAATTCGTTTACTTACACTCAAAACGTGCCGAGAAGGCGATATATGCACTAAACTCCGCAATTGCATGAACAAGTACGGGCACAGCATACTTGCACTTGCTACGCGCTGAGAAGTGCATTTTTGCACACAGCACAGAACTTGCATGCGCCGATTGTGCATTACGCTGATTAAGTGGAATTCGTTTACTTACACTCAAAACGTGCCGAGAAGACGATATATGCACTAAACCCCGCAATTGCATGAACGAGGTACAGGCACAGCACACTTGCACTTGCCACGCGCTGAGAAGTGCATTTCTGCTCACAGCACAGAACTTGCATGCGCCGATTGTGCATTACGCTAATTAGAGTTGAATTCGTTTACTTACACTCAAAACGTGCCGAGAAGACGATATATGCGCTAAACTCCGCAATTGCATGAACCAAGTAACAAGCACAGCACATTTGCTCTTCCGACGCGCTGAGAAGTTCGTTTTTTGCACACAGCACAGAACTTGCATGCGCCGATTGTGCATTACGCTAATTAGAGTTGAATTCGTTTACTTACACTCAAAACGTGCCGAGAAGACGATATATGCACAAACCCCGCAATTGCATGAACGAAGGTACAGGCACAGCACACTTGCACTTGCCACGCGCTGAGAAGTGCATTTCTGCTCACAGCACAGAACTTGCATGCGCCGATTGTGCATTACGCTAATTAGAGTTGAATTCGTTTACTTACACTCAAAACGTGCCGAGAAGACGATATATGTGCTAAACTCCGCAATTGCATGAACCAAGTAACAAGCACAGCACATTTGCTCTTCCGACGCGCTGAGAAGTTCGTTTTTGCACACCGCACGGAACTTGCATGCGCCAATTGTGCATTACGCTAATTAGAGTTGAATTAATTTATTTACACTCAAATCGTGCCGAGAAGACGATATATGCACTAAACCCCGCAATTGCATGAACGAAGGTACAGGCACAGCACACTTGCACTTGCCACGCGCTGAGAAGTGCATTTCTGCTCACAGCACAGAACTTGCATGCGCCGATTGTGCATTACGCTAATTAGAGTTGAATTCGTTTACTTACACTCAAATCGTGCCGAGAAGACGATATATGCGCTAAACTCCGCAATTGCATGAACGAAGGTACAGGCACAGCACACTTGCACTTGCCACGCGCTGAGAAGTGCATTTCTGCTCACAGCACAGAACTTGCATGCGCCGATTGTGCATTACGCTGATTAAAGTGGAATTCGTTTACTTACACTCAAAACGTGCCGAGAAGACGATATATGCACTAAACCCCGCAATTGCATGAAACAAGGTACAGGCACAGCACACTTGCACTTGCCACGCGCTGAGAAGTGCATTTCTGCTCACAGCACAGAACTTGCATGCGCCGATTGTGCATTACGCTAATTAGAGTTGAATTCGTTTACTTACACTCAAAACGTGCCGAGAAGACGATATATGCGCTAAACTCCGCAATTGCATGAACCAAGTAACAAGCACAGCACATTTGCTCTTCCGACGCGCTGAGAAGTGCATTTTTGCACACAGCACAGAACTTGCATGCGCCAATTGTGCATTACGCTAATTAGAGTTGAATTGGTTTATTTACACTCAAAACGTGCCGAGAAGACGATATATGCACTAAACCCCGCAATTGCATGAACGAAGGTACAGGCACAGCACACTTGCACTTGCCACGCGCTGAGAAGTGCATTTCTGCTCACAGCACAGAACTTGCATGCGCCGATTGTGCATTACGCTAATTAGAGTTGAATTCGTTTACTTACACTCAAAACGTGCCGAGAAGACGATATATGCGCTAAACTCCGCAATTGCATGAACCAAGTAACAAGCACAGCACATTTGCTCTTCCGACGAGCTGAGAAGTTCGTTTTTGCACACCGCACGGACGTTGCATGCGCCAATTGTGCATTACGCTAATTAGAGTTGAATTGGTTTATTTACACTCAAAACGTGCCGAGAAGACGATATATGCACTAAACCCCGCAATTGCATGAACGAAGGTACAGGCACAGCACACTTGCACTTGCCACGCGCTGAGAAGTGCATTTCTGCTCACAGCACAGAACTTGCATGCGCCGATTGTGCATTACGCTAATTAGAGTTGAATTCGTTTACTTACACTCAAAACGTGCCGAGAAGACGATATATGCGCTAAACTCCGCAATTGCATGAACCAAGTAACAAGCACAGCACATTTGCTCTTCCGACGCGCTGAGAAGTTCGTTTTTGCACACAGCACAGAACTTGCATGCGCCAATTGTGCATTACGCTAATTAGAGTTGAATTGGTTTATTTACACTCAAAACGTGCCGAGAAGACGATATATGCGCTAAACTCCGCAATTGCATGAACCAAGTAACAAGCACAGCACACTTGCACTTGCCACGCGCTGAGAAGTGCATTTCTGCTCACAGCACAGAACTTGCATGCGCCGATTGTGCATTACGCTAATTAGAGTTGAATTCGTTTACTTACACTCAAAACGTGCCGAGAAGGCGATATATGCGCTAAACTCCGCAATTGCATGAACAAGTACGGGCACAGCATATTTGCACTTGCTACGGGCGGAGAAGTGCGTTTTTGCACACAGCACAGAACTTGCGTGCGCCGATTGTGCATTACGCTAATTAGAGTTGAATTCGTTTACTTACACTCAAAACGTGCCGAGAAGACGATATATGCACTAAACCCCGCAATTGCATGAACGAAGGTACAGGCACAGCACACTTGCACTTGCCACGCGCTGAGAAGTGCATTTCTGCTCACAGCACAGAACTTGCATGCGCCGATTGTGCATTACGCTAATTAGAGTTGAATTCGTTTACTTACACTCAAAACGTGCCGAGAAGACGATATATGCGCTAAACTCCGCAATTGCATGAACCAAGTAACAAGCACAGCACATTTGCTCTTCCGACGCGCTGAGAAGTTCGTTTTTGCACACCGCACGGAACTTGCATGCGCCAATTGTGCATTACGCTAATTAGAGTTGAATTCGTATACTAACACACAAAACGTGCCGAGAAGACGATATATGCACTAAACCCCGCAATTGCATGAACGAAGGTACAGGCACAGCACACTTGCACTTGCCACGCGCTGAGAAGTGCATTTCTGCTCACAGCACAGAACTTGCATGCGCCGATTGTGCATTACGCTAATTAGAGTTGAATTCGTTTACTTACACTCAAAACGTGCCGAGAAGACGATATATGCGCTAAACTCCGCAATTGCATGAACCAAGGTACAGGCACAGCACATTTCTCTTCCAACGCGCTGAGAAGTGCATTTTTGCACACAGCACAGAACTTGCATGCGCCGATTGTGCATTACGCTAATTAGAGTTGAATTCGTTTACTTACACTCAAATCGTGCCGAGAAGACGATATATGCACTAAACTCCGCAATTGCATGAACAAGTAACAAGCACAGCACATTTGCTCTTCCGACGCGCTGAGAAGTGCATTTTTGCACACAGCACAGAACTTGCATGCGCCAATTGTGCATTACGCTAATTAGAGTTGAATTCGTTTACTTACACTCAAAACGTGCCGAGAAGACGATATATGCACTAAACCCCGCAATTGCATGAACGAGGGTACAGGCACAGCACACTTGCACTTGCCACGCGCTGAGAAGTGCATTTCTGCTCACAGCACAGAACTTGCATGCGCCGATTGTGCATTACGCTAATTAGAGTTGAATTCGTTTACTTACACTCAAAACGTGCCGAGAAGACGATATATGCGCTAAACTCCGCAATTGCATGAACCAAGTAACAAGCACAGCACACTTGCACTTGCCACGCGCTGAGAAGTGCATTTCTGCTCACAGCACAGAACTTGCATGCGCCGATTGTGCATTACGCTAATTAGAGTTGAATTCGTTTACTTACACTCAAAACGTGCCGAGAAGACGATATATGCACTAAACTCCGCAATTGCATGAACGAAGGTACAGGCACAGCACACTTGCACTTGCCACGCGCTGAGAAGTGCATTTCTGCTCACAGCACAGAACTTGCATGCGCCGATTGTGCATTACGCTAATTAGAGTTGAATTCGTTTACTTACACTCAAAACGTGCCGAGAAGACGATATATGCACTAAACCCCGCAATTGCATGAACGAGGGTACAGGCACAGCACACTTGCACTTGCCACGCGCTGAGAAGTGCATTTCTGCTCACAGCACAGAACTTGCATGCGCCGATTGTGCATTACGCTGATTAAAGTGGAATTCGTTTACTTACACTCAAAACGTGCCGAGAAGACGATATATGCACTAAACCCCGCAATTGCATGAACGAGGTACAGGCACAGCACACTTGCACTTGCCACGCGCTGAGAAGTGCATTTCTGCTCACAGCACAGAACTTGCATGCGCCGATTGTGCATTACGCTGATTAAAGTGGAATTCGTTTACTTACACTCAAAACGTGCCGAGAAGACGATATATGCACTAAACCCCGCAATTGCATGAACGAAGGTACAGGCACAGCACACTTGCACTTGCCACGCGCTGAGAAGTGCATTTCTGCTCACAGCACAGAACTTGCATGCGCCGATTGTGCATTACGCTGATTAAAGTGGAATTCGTTTACTTACACTCAAAACGTGCCGAGAAGACGATATATGCACTAAACCCCGCAATTGCATGAACGAAGGTACAGGCACAGCACACTTGCACTTGCCACGCGCTGAGAAGTGCATTTCTGCTCACAGCACAGAACTTGCATGCGCCGATTGTGCATTACGCTAATTAGAGTTGAATTCGTTTACTTACACTCAAAACGTGCCGAGAAGACGATATATGCGCTAAACTCCGCAATTGCATGAAACAAGAACGCGCACAGCACATTTGCTCTTCCGACGCGCTGAGAAGTTCGTTTTTGCACACAGCACAGAACTTGCATGCGCCGATTGTGCATTACGCTGATTAAAGTGGAATTCGTTTACTTACACTCAAAACGTGCCGAGAAGACGATATATGCGCTAAACTCCGCAATTGCATCAAACAAGAACGGGCACAGCACACTTGCACTTGCCACGCGCTGAGAAGTGCATTTCTGCTCACAGCACACAACTTGCATGCGCCGATTGTGCATTACGCTGATTAAAGTGGATTTCGTTAAATTACAATCAAAACGTGCCGAGAAGACGATATATGCGCTCAACTCCGCAATTGCATGAACCAAGTACGGGCACAGTTTATTTGCACTTGCTCCGCGCTGAGAAGTGCATTTCTGCTCACAGCACATAACTTGCTTGCGCCGATTGTGCAATAGGCTGATTAAAGTGGATTTCGTTTACTTACACTCAAAACGTGCCGAGAAGACGATATATGCGTCATACTCCGCAATTGCATGATCCAGGGCGCAAGCGCAGCATATTTACTGTTTCCACGAACAGAGGAACGCATTTTTGCACACAGCACGGAACGCGTATGCGCCGATCGGCGTTATGCTAAATAGAGTGGATTTCCTTTTTTACAATCAAAACGCGCCGAGAAGACGATATATGGCCTAAACTCCGCAAATCATAAACCTAGTTTAGGGAACAACATATTTGCACTGGCCACGCGCTGAGAAGTTCGTTTTTGTACACAGCACAGAACGTGCATACGCCGATTGTGCATTACGCTAAATTAAGTGGATTTCGTTTATTTCCAACCGAAAGGTGCCGAGAAGTCGATATGTTCGCTAAACTCGGCAATTCATAAACCGAGTTTAGGAAACAAGTTATTTGCACTTCCCACGCGGTGCTAAGTGCAACTTTGCACACAGCACATAACTTGCGTTAGCGGATTTCGCATTGCACCTATTAAAGCAGATTTCCTTAATCTTCACCAAATACGCGTCTAGATTATATAAGCGATGAACTCCGCGATTGCATGAGTCAGTATATTTGCAGTTCCCAGTCGATGAAAACTGCGTTTTTGCACACAGCACAGAACTTTAATTCGCTGATTGTGCATTGCACTTATTAAAGTGGATTTCGTTTACTTACATTTAACACGAGCCGAGAAGACGATATATTCGCTAAAATCCCTATTTGTATGAACCAGCATATTTGCGGTTCTTAGGCGCTGATAAGTTCATTTTTGCACACGGTACATAAATTGCATGCGCCGATTGTGCATTATGCTAATTTAAGTGGATTACATTTACTTACATTCAAAACGTGCCATGAATACGATATATGCGCTTAACTCCCCATTTGCATGAACCCGCACATTTGCACTTCCCACACGCTGATGAATTCATTTTTGCACATAGCACAGAACTGGTATGCGCCGATTGTATATCGCACTAACTAAAGTGGATTTCGTTTATTTACACTGTTACGCGCCATGAAGACGATATTTGCTCTAAACCCCGCATTTGTATGAACCAGCGTATTTGCACTTCAAACGCGCCGATAAGTGCATTTTTGCACACAGCACAGAACTTGCATTCGCCGATAGTGCATTGCAATAATTAAAGTGGATTTCGTTTATTTACATTTAACACGCGCCGAGAAGACGATATATGCGCTTATCTCGGCAATTGCATGAACTAAGTTACGGGCGCAGTAACCTTTCACTTCCCACACGCTGATAAGTGCATTTTTGCACACAGCACATAACATGAATGCGCCGATTTTGCATTAAGCTGATTGAAGTGGGTTTCATTTATTTACAAGCAAAACGCGCTGCTAAGGCGTTATATGCGCTAAACTCCCATTTGCTTGAACTAGTATATTTGCACTTCAAACGCGCTGATAAGTGCAATTTTGCACACAGCACAGAACTTGCATGCGCCGATTGTGCATTATGCTAATTAAAGTGGTGTTCATTTATTTACACTCAAAACGCGCTATGAAGTCGATATATTCGCTAAGCTCCCCATTTGTATGAACCAGCATATTTGCGGTTCTTTGGCGCTGATAACTTCATTTTTGCACGCAGTACATAAATTGCATTCGGCGATTGTGAATTATGCTAATTAACGTGGATTTCATTTATTTACATTCGAAACGCGCCATGAAGACGATATATGTGCTAAACTCCCTATTTGCATGAACCAGGGTATTTGCACTTCCCACGCGCTGATAAGTGCATTTTGGCATACAGCGCAGAACTTGCATGCGCCGATGGTGCATTACGCTTATTTAAGTGGATTTCGTTTATTGACACTCATAACGTGGCGAGGAGAGGATATATGAACTGAAATCTGCATTTGCATTAACCACGTTAGGGGCACAGCATACACTTCCCGCGCGCTGATAAGTGCATTTTTGCACAGAGCACAGAACTTGCTTGCGCCGATTGTGCATTACGCTTATTAATGTGGATTTCGTTTGTTTACACTCAACACGAGCCGAGAAGAAGATATCTGCGCTAATCTCCGCAACTGCATGAGCCAAGGTACCGGCACAACATATTTGCTTTTGCCACGCGCTGATAAGTGCATTTTTGCACACAGTAGATATCTTGCATGCGCCGATTTTTCATTACGCTATTGAAGTGGATTTCATTCATTTACACTCTAAACTTGGCGGTAATACGATATATGCGCTAAACTCCCCAATTGCATGAACCGGCATACTTGCAGTTCCCACGCGCTGATATGTGCACTTTTGCACACAGCACAGTACTTGCATGCGCCGATTGTCGGCAACCAGGCGCTCCCTAAGCTCTTCTCTGGTGCGACCAACAATTAGTAGATCGTCCAGTTACGCGGCGGTATCCGCTATTCCAGAGATCCTATCGTCCCTCCTCTACTGGAAACTGGCTGGCACCATACGGTAGCCTAGTTTACTGAAGAAGACCGCGATGCGTATTGATCGTGAGGAGGGCTTTTTACTCAGGGGCGACCTCGATCTGCAGATAGGCGTCGGCTAGGTCGATTTTAGCGAAACACGTGCCACCGTTGTGTATTGTGAAGAGGTCTGCTGGGATCGGTGGCGGGTAGTAGTTTGGCTCTAGTTCTCTTTTGAGACCGGGAGGAGAAATGGCACGGATGCGGTGGGACTACGACAATCGGCGCTACTCAGTCGGAATAGGACGCAGGCCCGAGGACTTCCATGTCTTTTAAGCTTTTGAGTTTGGCATCGACCAAGGGTTGGACTACGTATGAGACAAGCCTTTTAGGACGAAGCACCGGCTGAGCACCAGGTACGAGCTGTACCGCAGCGCGGGTGCGTGTACAGCAGCCAAGTCCATTCTGGAATACCGGGGCGAACTGTCTGAGGAGGTTGTCGGTTGGGTCGTTTGTTACTGCCGGAGAATGTAGCGTGCTGCAGATGGCCCGAAGGGGAAGAGCGGTCAAGCCAAAGGTTTCGGACCAGTCGAGACCAAACACGATGACCTTCGTTTTTATAATGTGACGAATTGCGTTGAACGGGGCGTCGCGGAAGGAGCTGGAGCAGTGCAGCTGCCCAGTTAGCTGCACGCGACCACCACAGGCACTGGTAGTAGATTGGGAGGTAGGTTCGAACGGTGGTCTACCAAGGGATCGCCAGTGATCCTCGGAGATGATCGTGATGTCCGACGCAGTCTTCTACTGCAATCGGACAGACTGAGCGTTGATCAAGATATCGACGAATTTTTCCTGATTCGCAACGTTGATTTGGAACGTGGCCATCTGGCTCAAGGAGCTGCACACTAGACCAGGTTTGGGGGTACGTTTGGGTCGGGACCACTTCTTCGGATAGCAATTGGGGTCCAGCTCAGTTTTGACTCCATTGCACGATGTAGGATGGCAGTAACCATCCCGGTGCCCCACTCTGCCACAACATTGACAACGATGCTGGCGGAAATCGCAATCCCGGCGAAAGTACCAGGCACTACAGTATCGGCGCACGTCGGCACGCGTGAAGCACCCTCGCTGGACCATGTTATTGCCAAATCCTTGACAAGAGTTTCGTCAGCACCAAATAAGGACTGCGGTCTAAGACTAATGAAAGTAGTACGGCTCTCAAAGGGAATGATGCAAGTTCTATTGGGTAATTGGTCAAAGTTTCGAGCCAGGTTGCCAACAGAGGTATGGCTAATAGCATCAGGCTCACGGCCAAGGGTCGTAGGCAATTCGATGGAAGTGGCAAACCCCGTAAATTCTTTATCCGCACAGTCCTGCACAGAGACCGACAAAATAGCACGCATGACGCACAACAGGACTGGGCGCTGCAGCAGCGAAATTTCTCTCAGGAAAGCTTAACAATGCCATGCAACTTGACTGAAATTCATAAACCAAAAAACGATTAAAGGCCGACAACCCAACGGTCGGCTTAAAACCAAACACAAATTTGACGTCCATCAAGGCAGTCAATAAAGCAAAAGCACTATACTGTATTTACACAAACGCCCAAAGCATTCTAAGTAAGTTAGCCGAACTTAGAGAACACCATGCTTCACAACCGCGGGACCTCGTCAGGATTACAGAGACCTGGTTAAACCTTGAAATAACCGATTCTGAAATCAAGTTACCCGGTATGTCGCTGCTTCGGAACTATAAAATTGGAAGGGATGGTGGTGTGATTCTTTCTTATAATACAACTCTCCAATGTGAAGTTATCAATCACTCGGAAATCCACGCTCCTTATTAGCTTTGGTGCCGCCTATGATTGCGAAACAAGGACACATGTCTACTAGCGGTAATTTACTGCCAACTAAACTCTACATCGAAAACGGACTCCAAACTGAACCACATCTTTCAGTTTGCTTTGAACAAGTCCTACACCCACCTTCTTATCGCTGAAGACTTTAACGTGCACGACATGGAAACGCCAGCAACCGACGGTACGCAGTTTAAAGCCTGTCTGCAAGAGCCAATTGCTAGCCACCCTCCGTACAACTACGTAACCTCTTCCACCGGTTTTCGAACTGCTAACAAGCCGTCGATACTAGGTCTTGTGCTCACTAACGAAGAACTCATGGTTGACGGGATAGTTACAAGCACATCACTGGGTCGTAGTGACCATGTTACTATGCTCCCTGACTATATATGCCATGTGGACCACCCAAAGAAGCATGATGATAAAGTGAATACTGTCACGCACTATAATGTGTTATCTGCGCTTGTTAAGGATATATCTTGGACATTCTTAACCGAATGCCCCCCAGATGATGACTGGGAAACGTGCACAAGGACGTTTAGCACAGTGGCAGCGCACACATCGGAACAGAACTCCTTCCAACCTAAAAACAAGCATAAGTCATTTCTGAGGGGCAGAACAAGTAAACGTATGTTTTGGAGGGATTTGGCATGGCGAGCTCACAAGGATGGCTCGAATGCCGAAACCTGGACTGCATATGTGACAAATCGTAACTTCTGTGTGAAACTGATCCGCGAAGACAAGGTCATGCATCAACAGGAGTTAATGAAGCGATTCTGCACGAACCGCAAACTTCTGTACAGGCATGTTAACGGCCTTCGAAAGGTGAAGTGGGGGATTCCAACATTAGTCACGGCTGATGGATGCACGCGAACAGCAATGGAAGCAGCCGATCTCCTACGGCTTCATTACTCCCAAAGTTTGCAGCAGGTAACGAGCCCAACAATTCTCCTCGGTTGAATTGCTCCACCGTCAGGTTTAGACAACATCACCTTCACTGCAGAAGCTGTGTTAAAGACGTTGTTATCATTGCGTATCCACAGTTCTCCTGAAGCCGACGACATCCGACCGAAGGCACTGCAAGCGATAGGTAGTGATCTAGAAGATTCCCTGGCTGTTTCCGCTCAGCGATGTCTAGAAGATAACCATATTCCACCAGTATGGAAGCGAGCGGTCATCACTCCTTTACATAAAGGAGATAGCTGCACTGACTCTATCAGCTACCATCCAATAACGTAGTTCCTGTGCTATGCAAAGTTATTGAATCAATCATCGCAGATGTGCTGATGCAGTATTTGGAAAGCCACAACTAACTAGCCTCAGAGCAAAGTGGTTTTCGTCAAAAGTGTTCATATAATACTAACCTATCAATCGCATGTAATAGCTGGACTGAAACCGTTGATGATGGAGCAGGTGTGGACCGCATCTACCTGGACTACTCAAAAGCGTTTGATCGCTTAGACCATCGAATTCACTTCCGACGCTTCGGAACTACGGCATTGGCGACTCAGTCCTGAGTTGGGTTAGCAATTTTCTACACCAGCGACGGTTGGAGATGCGAGTCTGGGAAACTCTGTCCGATGCAGCTGAGGTGGTGTGTGGTGTACCACAAGGCTCGCTGCTTCGACTTCGTCTATTCTTGGTATTCATTAACGATTTGGCGCGAACAATTGCTTCCCATTTCCTATTGTTTGCGGCTGATATCAAGATATGGTGAAGGACCAGAAGACCGGACGACGACGAACGGCTCCAGTGCGATCTCAACACGGTGTCGAACTGCTCAGTTCAAAACGCCCTACCAGTCAACGTAGATAAATGTGGTGTTGTGCAATTACGCCATAGACATTACTACACGTATTCGCTTGAGGCACACGGATGGCGGACTAGCTCTTAGGAAGGTGACCTACGTGTGCTCGTACAAAGTAATCTCAACGGTTCTAAACAAGCTAAGGTAGCTGCGAAAAGAGGCAACCAGCACGTCGGCGTGCTGCGAATGGCATTCGGGAGATTTGACCCATAAATCTTCCCAATGATGCACAATTCCTATGTGCGCCTGCACGTTGAATACGCTATTCAAGTTTGGCAATCAAAGCACCACAACGAAGAGCAACAAAGAATATCAAGGGCCTGCGTTATCACTCTTACCACCGAAGGCTGAAGTTTCTGGGAGTTTTCAGCGGACGCCATCGAAGGCTGCGCGGCGATCTCATATTAGTGTAGCAGATATTGAGTGACCCCAACCACATATGCCGCCATTTGCTGAAGCTTAAACACAATAAGCGTCTCAGGGGTAACTGCTTGGGATTGAGGGAACAATATACCGTCTGGAGCGTCAACGTAATTACTTTTCCCTTCTGGTTTTCCAACCCTGGAACGCACTTCCAGACTCCGTTTTATCCTCCCCTACCTTGGACGTTTACTAAAATCGACTAAATGTTGATCTTAGCTATCAGTACTTTGTTACCTAAACTACGATATTGTGGGTTAGGCCAATCATGCCTTTCTACAGGAATTATGTATCAAATAGGCCCAAGTGAGTGATCATATTGTACTTTGCTCAAGCCCGATATCAACGGTCACTGCAATTCCTGTATTTCTGCATGCTTACACTTGATTTTTTTATATTTTACACTGACGTTATTTGTCAAAGCGTTCGCGTCGATAGATGCTTGGTAGATGACTCATATACTTTGATTTCATCCTATTCACCTCAACCATCCTACGGGACGTGTCAAACATTTAATTTTATCCCGTGATAAATTATTGTTCCTTGGTTATTGTTTACCATCCGAGGAAACATACATGTGTATACTGTTTATCTGCGACATGTAGCCCACCGAACTTAATCATTATAATAACACTAACAAAATCACGTACTAAGGGTGCTGTCTTTGACCAAGTTGCCCGAGCATTCACCAAGCCATTGGTTTAATAATATCTCGGGGCATTCGTCTCACCTTGACAAAGTGCTGTACTACTCATTTCTCTAGTCATACATGCCTTTGCCGAAAATAAATGTTCATCGATTAACCGGTTCTAACCTACATGTCCACCACCTGTTCATTAGCCTGTTCGACCGTAGTGACATTGACGTTTATATCCAGTGATCGTTAAACCCCACTCCGCGCTATTTGTTGTCTGCCTGAGAGAGCAAACAATTGGCGTTTGTTGTTGTATGTAATTGCCTTTCACAGTAGCTCTTGGATCCACTCCGTACTTTGAACAATTCGGGATCGACTATTACGCCTATCGAAGCATTATGGCTCAAAGGAACGACCTAAAAGAGTTGACGCTGAAGGAGAAGATTAATCTGCTACAGTTTCTGTAAAGCAGCAACCAAAGACATACGGCAGAACAGTTTAGTGCTAGCAAAACAACAGTTAGGAACATACAATAACATAGGCAGCAGATACGAGAATGAAATAGATCTACAGCAGAAGAGGCGAAAAACTTCACACCATGATATCAATGTAGATATGTGCTGGTTCAAAAAATGAAGGCAGTTAGTGCTCTAATCTCCGTGCCCATGATTCCAGAAATTGTTAAAAACTTTTCCCAAGAATTTGGGGTGGCAGATTTCCTGGTATCCAATGGTTGACTAGAGAAATTTAAATCGCGATATAATATTTACCAACGAGTCTTGTGTGGAGAATCCAGTAAAGTTCCTGAAGAGTGTTCAATCAATCACATAAAAATTTCCCTACGTCAGCGATGGTGACAATTTTAACTCTGACGAGTGCGGTTTTATTTTAAGAAGCGGTGCCTGGCGGTAGCCTTATTATAAAATAGGAAAAATGTAAGAGCAGTAAGCACTCCAGAGAACCTATTACAATTATGCTATACACTAGCTCAAATGGAGAGAAGCTGAAGCTTTTGTTCATTGGCAAGTCAGCTAGACCACTTGTGTTCAAAAATTTGAGTTTTTAAAAGCTTCCAATCAGCTGGAGGTAACACAAATCTGCATGAATGACTGCTGCCATATTTAACGAGTGGATAAGTAAAAATGACCGGGAAATGGTGAAAAAGAAACGACTCATTATACTGACAGTGGATAAGGGTCACAGTCATATCCATGTCGATAATCTCACTAAAATTTCTGCCCCAAAATATGATCACAAAATTGCAACCTTTGGACCAAGGAATTAGCAAAATATTCACAACGTATTACCGAGCCCAGCTCACGCAATTGGTTACAGCCAAAACGAATCCCAATGATCTGCATGCGGCAAGATCTGCATCTACTGCCTCAGTTAATGCTCTAGGGGCTGTGTTTTGGAAAAGTTCTGTCTGGCACATAGTTCAGCCAGAAACAAAACATGTTTTAAGAAAACTGAATTCATTCAAGCTCCCGTGCAGGACTCCTTTGGTGTAATAGACATTGCACCTCCAATACAGATTTTAAGGGAATAGCTTTTCAAATATTGTTAAAATGGATGATGACTTGGCAATCTGCACTGAATAAGACACAGATCTATTTTCTTAGATACTGTCTGCGGTACACCCATATGAGAACAAACAAGAAGCGCCTGATGATGAGGAAGAAGTATGTGGATGATATGTTAACCACAAAAACCCAGAAGGAGACTGATGTCAGGTATCTTTTAATACAACTGAAATCATTTTCCTTGGAACAATATCAAAGCATGCTGAGTAGTGTAGCTTGTGCTGATAGCGATCTTTTTAGTTACCTGGAAAAAATGACTGCCCTTTTCTTTAAAATTTTATTTAACTTGCGAAATGCAAACTGCGTTTTGATGTATTGTAACTGTATGGCTGAACCGGATTTTCGGTTACATGAGACCGCATCTGTGTTCGAAACGGGTTGATGTGAAAATAAATTTCAAATATTATATTACTCACAACAGTAAAGTAACTTACGCTGAGTTTTGGCATTGAACCTCGGTATGTTGTCCACCTCCTAGGATGACTATTTTGTTGCGGTCCTTTGAGTGGTCAATTTACGGAGGTTCTACTGTATTTCAAAATCGCGGTATAAAAGCACAATTAGACTGCGTTGTAATTGCTTTGAGCTTGGCCGGGAAACGTGACTGTTGCGAAAGGCCTGGCTTTTGTCTTATTCCTCCCGAGTTCGAGTAGTTGCGTGTGAAATTGCGTTCGGTATAGGAACCCATTCAACTCGCACGTAGTAACCGTGTTGCGCCTAAGTCTCAAGGGTCGTAAAAACTTCGAATTTTGTCGATTACCTTGTCGTGCGTGAATATAGTTCCAAATCACATTAGCTCGTCCGACTAAGAAAGTTGACATTATATCGTCAAAGCATGGCGTAACCAAGAAAGATTCATGACATATATCCGGACCAGAGTAACGAGAGAGAAAACCCTCAATGTGGCCAAAAATCATTATATGGAACTACCGCTTAAAGGTAATTTTACCACCATGAGTTCAGCCAAGCGCATAATTTCCGCTGTTCATTGAACTTATTATGCTGCTGAGGCTGTCATTAGTAACCGAGCCAACAAATTGCCCATTCCGCCAACGAAGGAAAGACAACCTTCCGATGTCAATTCACCCTGCATTTACTAATTTATCTTTAACGGCGGGGCATGCTATATCAGCCGTACCAAAAGCATGTGGTATTCCGTAGTGAGGGAACATGTACCTAAATAGGAGCAGCATGAAATAACCCAGTCTTCCGCTTCGTCTACCAACTGTTTCATGCATAGTTAAACACGTATAGGCCATTTGTCATCCATTCGATCATATCACACAGTTCAAAAGCTTTTCGTGACGTGCTAACACCTGCTTCCTACTTTTTGCCGAGGCAGTTGCGACCGGTCGGATCAAACCGACACTCTGTGTGCAAAAGCAGCTGTTCGTAAACATTAGGCTACCGTGGACGTTGGGTGGCACAGTTATTATCCGCCCTGTCTCTATCTTATCCGGTCACACCCTATCTGTAGTTATATATACTTTCCTGTTATTGTATTAGCACTGAGGAGACAATGCGAGATATTAATATTTGTCAGCTCTCGTCTTCTCACTGTTACTGG
>CALYDF020001139.1:0-33564 GCA_944474145.2 Dicrocoelium dendriticum
TCATGGCGTAATTCCGCATTGCATACAGATTAGACAGCCGTCTACAGTGCTTTACACACATTCCGTTTGCCCGCACACATCTAATTGGTAAGGCTACGCGTTTGGAACTACGTTTGCTTGTAGATCTACCGCCTGCACTAACGGTCCTTTAGAGCTCAAGGAACGATGTATAGCAGCAAACGCTGCATAAGTATTTACGTATGGCTTTAAATGTAATTATTATATAGCAGCTCAAAGCAACACTTATCCAGGTGACTGTGGCTTGCTGGTCGAACAACGTCCATGTGGGGCCAGCTGGGTGGTCCGGGTTAATCCTGTTCCGGCGAATGGTTAGACGGCAGCGTCCCTGGACTTAGTGGGATTTCCTCTGGCGAGTTTTCTCCCTATAAAATGACAGCTGCTGCTTTTTAGCAACAAGGGGGCGTGGCGCAGTTGACAGGCTACAAATAATGTCACTGTCATCTGCTTTTCCGGAAGCTTTTGCCCCATTCTCGAAAGCTAGGCAACTCGACGATATTTATTGATATCTTACTATGTTGACGAATTCACCGAACAGTAACGGATTCACTCAACATGATTACTACTCTACATTTATTCTTAAATGCTAACCAGTATATACGGGGTATTATTAACAGTTATGACAAGTACGGATTATAAGCTCTGTAAGATCATGCTCATGCCATTTAATTGCCAAGTCAGCAAATGAGAATAACTATTGGTTGCAGAGTACGTACAGCTTTAGGAATGTTGCACAAATTTAGCCTGAGCTCATCTTGACAAGGTTGTCAACATTCAGCGGTTTAAGACGCCAGAAGTTTTGTGCAGGATGCCGCTGTGACTAAATGGTCAATCCGCAGGGAACGTCGTTCCCATGGGTGCACTGATAGCTTTAAATTGTTAAGTCCTATTGAGCCAACGCTCTATTATCTAGATACTGCGATGGCTACAAGCCTATGCCCAGATAACCCCATCTAATTCCTCCTCAGGGCCCTAGCAGCAGGCCTAACTTGGTGAGTTCAGCCAAAATCCACACTCGTCTACCATGTAGGCATTACGCACCAAGACCGTTTGAGCTGCAGTGATATGTGTATTTCTTGACTGAGTCAGTAATCGAAGGGTTGTTAGCTACCACACTTTTAGCTGGTACGCGGTACAGTCAGGCGTGACTACGCGTGATATTTACGGCTCCAGCAATGCATTTAAGGTGTGAGGCGCCCGGGCCATTTAGACCGTCCCTATCCAAAATATTTGGTTACTTTGGGCGGAAAATGTTTTGTTTGGTAGTACCAGTATTCTCAAAAATATGAAGGGTTACAATGCTCTACTATACGAACGGATGCGGCATCGATTCGACCGCATACCCTGCTGACTACGATGGAGCTTCATCCGTCATGGACTTGGAAATAGACACCCAGTAGAAGCAGAGTTGAACAAAAGATATCAGCAACACGTCAACATATAGATTTGCAATTACAATGTAGCACCTTATCGTACGGGTTAGTTGTTGGCACACACTCCGTTTCGCAACTCACCCCATGGCCGACCTGGCAAAATAGACGACGCCAGCAATGCGTGGTTAAGGGTTTCGGAAGGTAACGAAAACGAGTAGGACTGACAGATATGTGGCCCAAACAGATATTTTACACAGTGATGTTGTGCTAGCAAGGGATGATATAAAATTCTAATAGCTATACTAGAATGCTGTATACCACTGTAAGCACCTTACTGCTACATGTCCAAACGGATTCGCAGGGCCAAAGTTAACTTTTATCCTTAAACTACAAGCGGATGGTTGAACTACTGTCTAGTAATCATCCTCGTCTTGCTGCTCCTTACGCTCCGTGCTCATCAGCACGGACACGTCTGCTCCGTGAGTTTCTGTCCTGACCTTCGCACCCAAATCGCTTAATCCGTCCACAGTTTCTCGTGGCGCCTCAATTAAAATCTGGTGACAGAATTCGTTGGCCCTTTGACATCCACGCTCAATTATGCATCCAATCTTGGAGTAGTATTTACTAGTTTTATGGATCTGCGAGGCGGAAGATGGGTCTTAACCATCTTCCCAATAAAAACGACATATGTGAACCTAAAGTAATTGTGTACCATAGCAAGATTTAAAGGTGAACAGTGAGATGCTGTGCACTCACGAATTGTAAAAACTGGACAATGCTTATGAAATAATTTGAATGATTTTTGCAAGCCGTCGGTTAAACCTCACACGCGTTCCTTTTGCGAAATAACTACGATGTCTTGAAACGCTGAGCCAAGCTGGTTAGCTTATGCACATTTTTGCGCCTTTTGCTTTCAAGAATCCCTTACACTTGCCAAACGCCGCGCTAATACCTATGATTCAACTGGTTTCACTTGTGGGACTTATGCTCATTAGGTCGCAGAATGTTTTATCTTGATCAGATTCCAAGTACCGTACTTGGATGGGCCGTCGAATACGCCACCAGCAATCAATGGGAGGTTGACAGTGCTGCTTTGCCACAGCAACCATGCGGTAACGTACGACACTGTAGCCGATGTACGAGTTGTTTTTCGAACAACTTAGAGAGAAGGTGGCTTGGGCTAGCACAGCATAGTAGGAGCATGCCGGATTGTAAAACGGGCTGTCTGGGTTTGTATCCTTGGCGCATCAGCTTTGTACACGCTACGGTGGCACATAGACTAGGCTTGGTACGATAAAGAGGTTGCAATGGTTCCTGCGCAAGGAAAAACATGTCAAATTTTAAAACTTGTAATTGTGCTACGCTTGAATAGCCAAAGGGGTTTTCTCCGCATTCTTAACTATTTCCTCACTTGTTCTAACTTAAGAACGGAGAAGGTTTATATATCACTCAACCTATATCCATGTGTTATCACCCAAACACTACCAAATTCTTTACTATATACCTATACCACTGTTATGCCTTCCAATTTAACATGTTTTGCAGACAACTATTCCATGTAGGGCACTTTGCATACATCCAAAAGCATATATTCAGAACCCCTAATTACGCTTGCTTGCACATCTTTCATTTAAGAGCGACCTAAGAATTTGCTTTCTATGGCTAAGTATACGTTCAACTTCATAGTTAACCAGTTGAAGTTCGTTATATATTAAATTTTTCGCTTTTCACCCATTCATGAACTAATAATTTGGTAACGTATTTGTTTGCTTTTTGGAGTTCCTTTAGGGACACTATTAACATTTTGGACAACAACCTCGCCTTACTACGCATAGATCCAGAGCACACCTAAGTCAGCTATGCGGACAGGCGACAGCCAATAATTAAACTCGGCCGGTGGCGCACTAGACGGTCCCGTAGTTGAAGGATTTCAATGTAATATAATGGCAGTAAAAGCGGGTCACAGCCACGAAATGACGGGATGATTTCTTCTAAACGCAGTACATCGACGCAGACAGAACTTTTGTAAACCTAACATGCAACACTGAAAAACGTCGCTTTCGTAGATATAGGATAGTTTCTCAAACCTTCCAAAAGCATCGAACCTCAGGCTATGTAATCATAAATTTCGTCCAGCATATGCTGTGTATGCGTACATAACCATGTGAGTTTAGCGCGTAAATCTGACCAAAGTAATTGCTGCTTATGATTTATACGGCCTTAGGCAAATAATTAATGAATATAAGTGAATAAAGCACACAGGGAAAAGTAGTTCAGCTAACAAACAAACCAAGCGCCAAGAGATACGTTGTGAACTTTTGCCTCCATTGCAAGTTATCAAAATCAATTCAATTTTCCTTAACGTTTGCTCTGGTATGTTTACAAATGCTTTCTAAAACATAGTTTCTAATCATCTCATAGGTAAACTTGAAGTACGACAAAAATTAGTTTTGTAACTAACAAGTTGTTGAAGTTTTATGCACAGTAAGGTCAATTGTGTTTAAATATTTCAGTTTATAATTTAATCCCTTACGGTTTACTGGTCCGTGTTCCTAGTGTTCACGTGTTATCGTGCAAACTCGGGATCTTTAACTGGACGCTTACTACAATGTCTAAAGTGGATAACATAGAAGAAGTTGATAAGGAATCAATAGACTACTCTACTTGTAAACCACGGGATAGGTTTGTTGCTGTTACAGGACGATAGTCTTCTCGTCAGGCTGTACATTGTATACATAATTTTCTTTATCGCTGGTGTGGGTACCCTACTGCCGTGGAACTTTTTCATAACGGCCACTGACGTAAGCGAAAAATAGCAGCTTACGCTTTCTAGTATTTTAATCTCCGTCTCGCTTCTAATTCAAGTGGCCGTGCGCCTGGCTTGCTGCCCTTTGATAATAGTCTTACATTATGTTCCATGATACCACTTTCCGTCTTCGGTATTTTAAACTTTGCTCTAATGAGATGGTAAGCACGCGCTTTAATAAAATCTTTTGAAGGATTCCAACGTTCACTCGCTTTCTGATTGGAAGCATTATCGTCTTCGCTATGTTTGTTGTTACAACGGTTATGGTGCGGATCGATATGGGTAAGCGTTTCGTCCAATTTTAACTCATTCGTTAGACTTGGAAGTGTTTAACGGACTGACACTAGCCTCCATTGTTTTTATTAACAGTGAGATAGGGTTAGGTTTCATTTACGCATCCTTTAGTTGGCTCTGCAATTGCACAAACTGCTCTTTTCGGAATGGTCTCGGTTCTTCCAGCGAAGAATATGAAGGGATTTGTGGAAGGTCAAGTGAGTCCACGTTGGCTAAGTTTGTCTTATAAAAATGCAAAAGTCCGTTTCTATTTTATATAAGTGTTTAATACGGTACTTCATATTTGGAATAACAATATAATGCACATTTCGTCTTTTAATGAGAGTGGTTTACGCATTGTTATCGCTAAATTTGCGTTAGAACTTCATATATGTATTTAGTCGATTTGTATTCCACAAGTAAAGCCAGAATTGACTATACCAAGACGTAGTGCAGCTGCAATATGCTGCCACGACGCATGAATCAGCATGTGCCCGATCCACCTACAATGGAGCAAGAGGTTTCTATCTTCTCGCTTTCTGCTTATTATTTAGCATTCAAGCAGCATAAGTATTTTTTAATCAACCTTGGTCTTTAGAAAAATTCTGTGAAGCTGCAAATGGTTTTATCCTCGATACCGTAATCATGACTTTGGGGCTGTTCAACTTTAACATCTTGTTTATTTGACGTAATGCTTATCTTCATAGGCTAGTTGAGCACATTGCAGAACGCATCTAAGTGTGACTGCGCTATGATATAAACATTTGTGAATCATGATATCGGGTTGTGGTATACAGTGATATACGGTGGTGGTTTTTACACCAAGAATTTTTCCAGGATGGACGCCTGCTTGACTTCAATAATTAATTGTGTAGCAGCAGCATGTTGGACCTTTAAAAAGCTTGCTTAGGTACATTGTATAAAATTCTGATTAATATCACGTTTTTGTTGTACACTTAATTTTTTGCTATAACATGTTAATCTGTCTTCTAAAATATTGTGGTAGATCTGCCGTGTGTACCATACCGGCATTATGGTAGAGTCACGTACATAGATGAAGCACCTTATGTTGTCTCCAAAGTTATACAAACCAGGTAAGCTCATCGAGTCCGATGATGTGCATGCACAAATTAGTCCCGTCACAACATTGGGCGGTGGTTGGCGAAACTGTTCGATCCCATGCGTAAACTGGCTATGCACTACGCGAAAGCTGCCTTTGAACTAACGGAGACGCTGGAACAATCCTCACTTGACTCGGAGTTTGTGTACTCTATATACCTGGACTCCACCATTGTGACTCTTCAGGAAACTATTGACGATTTGTGCCGTTTCATCTCTAACCAGAACGTGTATGTAAGCCTCCCTGTAGATTTTTTGAGGAGTATGACTCAACTGTGCACAAAAATGCACGTTTCAATTTTGGGGGGCGGCATGCAACCAGATCGACGGAGTCGTCCTTTGCAGCCGTCTGGGACTTGTTTTGACAGATAGCTTTTTCTGCTTGACCAAAAAGCAAGTTGCTGCCATTATTAGGGAAGCAGAATCATAAAGATGGTATGTGCGTGTCACTCTGGTATTCACCAGCAGCGAACACTTTACCCGCCTGCTAACCACTTTGAATTCAATTCACTACAAGTTGTCGGTGTCCAGCGAGGTGGAACAACACGACTGCCTATCATTTTTAGATATCCTTATTAATAGATGAAGCAGGGGTACATTGCAGCGTACCGCTTATCGAAAAGCAAACTGGAGCCGGCAGTGCTTTCATTTATATATTCTCTCCCCGGTCGCGTACAAACGCGGCTTATTGAAGACGCTCTTCTACGGGGCTGGAGGAATTTGTAACCCAAAACCGCTGGAACCTGAAGAAAAATCTCTGCATTGGACATTAGCGTCAAATGGTCAACCCAAAACGTTCACGCATATGCACTGCAGACTCCTCGAAATATTTTTATTTTTTGCAAATATCTGCTAACAGACATAATGCCATCAGAAACCATGGGATTCAACCGAAGGTACAGAAACAGCAAACTAAAACACAACACAGCAAAGTCCATGGTTTCCTCAGAGGGCGAGATACCACCCGGTTGCCCAAGCCGAAGTAGGGTGTTGACTTAGGGGACACCACCCCGAGCCTTTGGCTGAATAGCCTGCCCGCAACGCAGCGGAGCGAATTCAGGAAATCGCGCCCACTGGGTGCCGGTGACTGAATGCTCAGTATATACGCCTTTCGTTTGTTCCTTTGTCAAACAGGGGCCCAATGCTCCCCAAAATTACAGCATAAACTTGCTGGAATACAATGCTTCGCCAGCGTGAAGCAAGGGGCAGTGAATTTATTTAGTGGCGAGTCACGTCCGCCACGTCACAGTGTTGGTAAACGGACATATGTGGCTTTTTATAGGGAGAACGCTTGCCAGGCAAAAACCCACCACATCTTGGAGCACTACCGCCAAACCATTTGCTGGAACGGAAAATCCCGAACCATCCAGCTGGCACCAAGAGGAGGTTGTTCGGTAAGCCAGTCAGCAATAACGTCAGCGAAAAGCTGTTCAGCTGGTTCTGCTGTTCAAGGGGGACATGCGGCAACTGATTTCGGATACAAGCTCAGGTGCGCTCTAACATGCACCTACACGACCGCCCAGTTGCGACTCATGTACACTACCCGGAAACTAGTTATTCATGGCCGTTAGAGCAACGCGTTGGCTAGTTTGGCCTCTCATGTGGTTTATCAGTTCACCAGTAGTTGCGGTAACGTTTATATAGCCGGACTGAACTTCCGTTGACCCAGAGGGTGGCGGAACATTTGCCAAAGTAGGTGTAACAAATGATGACGAAACAAAACGCAGCACCCCCCGAAATGAACTGGAGTCCGTCATCATCTATCGCCAAGTGCCTCGGGATAACTGGCCACGATGTGAATCCGAAGGCTACGTTCAAGTTGCTATTACGTAACAGAAGCCCGGTAACGTTGTCAATCATCGAAGCGTTGCTAGTTAGGGCTTATCAACCTGTGCTATGTACACAAAAACTCTTGAGGCAACCAACTAGATTACCCTGGTCTTGATTTTGACGTATTTGTTGGTGTGTCACATTTTCCCATCTATATATTTGTGCATGTGTTTCTGCTTGTGTTGTATATGCGATTGAGGAGAACAATCAAAAGGTTGTCATATCGCAATCTGTGATTTCATTCTGCTTTGACGAAATGGCTGAAGGGACCCAGTATTTTTCAGTTGATTATCACTTATCGTGCTCTTAGCCACCTAATGTCTCGATTGGCTTATCGAGGAGTGACTTGAACTTATCTCGCTGATGTCTCGAGCTGCTCCGCTACTGTAGTGGTCAAGGTGCCAGAATGCTCGAACTAAATGTCAGCAGCTGTCCACAGTTTCGTATTTCACAATGAAGCTTTTATTTTCCAGAAATGCTCACTACAGCATACTTCGCGGTTCCTCTTGGACTCAATGCTCACATCGAAAAGCAATAAAGCAATGCGTAACAATTGGAACCATGGCGATTTTCGGCATGTACTTGCAGATGTTCGTACTTTCACTGCACTTTGCAACTCTTCGAATGGGACTAACTGTTTTAACTTGAAATTTCGTCCCGGATGAGAGTGGTACGCTACTTCAAAGCATAAAAGCAGCTGGTAGTTGTGAACGCACCGAGAGCAGTAAGAGTTGACCGCTTTTTTCCGAGAGTGCATCAAGTAAATAAAGCCGTCCATTCCGTTCCTAGGGCTCCCCTAATAAATGCTAAACGAGGTAACCACCGGCTAAACTTCGGTAGAAACTGATATTTGTCACCTAAAAATTCCAATTGTGTCTTTGATGAGAAATTTACTTGTATCACTTTCTCAGGCCTTACCATGGTTACTCAGTCATCAGTCGAACTAAATTCTCTACCAAACCCCTACGGAACCATGGCACTTCTGGAAACATATATATGTCATAAAATAACTATGGTCAGCGATCCTACTTTGTTTGAATAGTACTACAATATATTTCATGTAGGTACTCCTGGTCGTTGACCATTTCTAGACTTATAGTTTCTGTGTCACTGCGACGTTGAGTGGAGGAGCCTTAACGTCCATAGTTTCTTAGTGCTATCAGAATCATGCTCATTGGATGATGACATTTTTACCAAACCTAGCAGAACTCAGCTCACGTGATAGCTTTTAGTTTCTTGTAAATTTGCCTTGGGTCTCTTCACACAAACTTCAATTAACTGTTCTGTCAATCGTAAATTTGCACGCATTCTATTGGTACAAACGGCGATTGTTACGTATGGCAACGAATCTTGTTATATCCCACAATTCACAGCAAGACGCTTACTCACGTAACACAAGTATTCGCCTTCCACCATACCTGTAGATTCTAGCTTACTTGGTTGTCGTTGTTAGCATGAATTATTAACAATCTGTTTCTCCACTGTTGTCACATTTTCCAGGCGATTTCAGGTGTATTGTCTTCCCTCGCCAGGATAATTAGCATCGCTGCGGCCTCCAACTGGAACGATGACGCACTGGCGTATTTCCTCATCGCACTGGTGTTCCTTGCCATATCAATCGTGCTGACCTTACTTCTCAAGAAAAACGTGAGTTGTTCATTGTGCCACCTGCAATTCATGTTCATTATAAGCAGCTACTAACTAACCCATATTGCTAAGTTTGTAATAACTGCATTGCTTGCATTTTCCCATCAGTTGCAATCCCTAGTTGTGGTTTCCCCTAAATATGGCAACTTCTTTTAGATGGAGAGTAAAATAACACAATAATTCCATGCATAAATAAAGAAAACAGTTTCCATACAATATTGGCAGCGGATACTTTTTCAGAGCGCCACAAATTTGCAAACTGCGTACGTTTATTGCATAGTAAAATCTGAGAGTGGAATTTCACACCACCTTATTTTGATTCATTGAGTGCGTTTTTGCATCGATCATTTTGAGGGTGTGTTTATCAAACGTAGTGCGGACAAAATAAACATTGCAATGCCGCAAAGTTAACAAAAAGGGAGATGCATCTTCATGGTATAAAACGGAGAAAGGAATACACAGCACAGCAAACATTGAATGTTTTCTCATGGGAAGGAGAGTGGAAACCGCATTTACAAGTCAGTAATGTTAGTGGACCTGTAAGCGACAATTCGCGTTGAAGGGCCTTGAGCCAACGCGTATCCAGCCAGTCAATAATAAGAACACTGGACAAGATGACGGTACTATTAACGAACAATTAGGAAGCAATAATAATACAAACCACAATAGTAGCGTTTCCATTCAACGTGGTTTCAAAAGAATTACAATTCGGTCCGAGACCAACAAGGAAGGGTTTCAGATCGTCAATGCGATACAGAATACAGTATACTGGTTATATGGGACAAGTGAAGTTCACGCGATTGGTCAAACATAGACGGGATGAAAACCGGATGCGTGAAATGAGAGTGTGCATGACGATAATTGAGAGGATAATGGCAAAGATAATTGGGGTGATAGTTGCCGTGGTAATGGCGAAGATAATTGGGGGGCTAATTGCGTTCGTAGTCCACCCTCGAGGGTTGGCGGATGGCGGAGTTGAACACAGAGCATCGAAAATCCTTTTAGAGGACCAATGACCCCTTTAGCCATTTTCTACCACAATCTTTTCGACTTCAGCGCCAACCAATCTTGTTGCTCGGATAGTAGAATGATGGCAGTTCAAGATAGGCTGGCTCCTCCGTTTCCCTCTGACTGATTCGCCTAGAATAGCTCGATTCTGTGATGCCCAGGCTTGTACGTAAACTAAATGTTGGCATGGTTTAACACAAGTGACTGTCGAAACACTCCCTGCAAGGTGTTTAGATGTGTGGTGCCTTACCCCTGCCTTACTAACAAGGCCACGGATATCACGTCTGATGGAGTTCAGTTATTTCATACCGAACTCCGCGTAAGATGTGATCAGTCTGAATCATGTTGTTGCCGAATAGCAGCGCCGTTGTCCGCGCTATCGACGGCTACTGAAGCGAGTGTCATCCATTACCGAAAAGGCACTCGATGCTTGACATGCGATACTACTTGTGAGTAGTGTATTATTTAAAACATTTTATTAAACTCAGTACAGACATGCCACGTACATATCCCTCCGTCAGAACCCCCTGTCGCTGATAACAACTAAAACGTCTTTATTGTTGGGATATGGACCTTTGTTCAGGTGAATATTAGAATACTGAAAAAGCTAAGGAGTGAAACGTTCTACAGTTACACAGTTGTAGAGGTAGGAGTGTGGTCACATGCACGAAATGCACCGTCTCATCTTCCTGCCACCATAACAGTAGTCAGAACTAGTTCTAATTGCTTTCTGTAACTAACTAGTTTGAAGCAGCAGATCATACACTTTGTACCGTTTGTGAATGAGGGATGGACTATGGGCCATGTCCCGATAAAAACTTTCTTCTAGCGGACAACGGCTGTTCATCCGTTTTCCTTTGGAGTCCTCGATCCTCGCTAGGACTGGCATGCCTCAATGTGCGCACTTTGCTACAGATTGGTCAACAGGCAGCACTTGCCCGAACACTCGAGACTCACTTGATCGCTGTTTGCTGTTCATCGGAAACCCGCCTGGAAGATTCGAGCTCCATGCTTACTCTGCTATCCCCCACATGCCACACATTCTCATTGCGCCTGTGTGGCGATGACTCAGCTTCAAATGCAGGTCAAGCTGGCGTCGGCGTTGTTTTGAGTCCCCGGGCTAAAGTTGACCTGATCGGCTGGATCCCTGTCAACATCTGGATGCGCTCCGTTAGTATGGCTGGTGCGTTCCAGGCTCGGAAGTCAAGCGGGGACAACCGGTGCCTGGTTGTCATTGCGGTCTACACCCCACAAACTGCATCACTGATTCGATGAAAGATGATTACTATCATCAACTTAACGATCTCCTTCATTACAGAAGAAGTAAGGATACTGGTGCTTGCTGCTGATCTAAACGCGCAAGTAGGAAAATTGTCCTTTGATGCACTTCATCGGGACGGCCAACATTGTACAGACCCCCGTAATGCTAACAATGAGCGGTTGCTACACCTGTGTGAAGGTGCCCGTCTCTTTCTCTTCGATCCAGTCGGCCGGTGGCCGAGTGGTCTGCACCTTTGGTTTGTAACCATAAGGTCACCGGGTTGAATCCGCTTAGGAGTGGGCATCCTCGCGGTATATACAGCCCGCGCGCGACTGGTGGTGGTCGCGCGGCATCAAAACGCCGTTACGGCGTACAGCTGACACATTCTTCTTGTGTTTGCTGATCTGCAGGTGCATTTCGGCGGACGTCCACGACCTCTCTCTAAGCACACTGACACCAGCTAGCTGGTGAAGCCAAGTATTCTGATTGCGTATCAAACTACGCTGGCCTCTGGACTGAGTAAGCGTCCACTGAACACCGCCGAAGATCACTGGTCGCATATTCGTCAAACGTTACTATCAGCGGGCATGTCATCATGTAGTAACTCAAATTTCCAACCTAAGCATTAGTTCTCTACAAAGTCTCTGGAACTTGTGGATGCTCGTCGACATATTCCAGCTGGAAGCGAGTACAGTAAAACTCGCAAAAATCTCTGGGCAAAACTGCTTGCTAGTTTGAAGAGAGACCCCCAAGTCTGGTGGTCTCATCGTGCACTGGAAATCAAAACGGCCGCTGCCGTTGGCAAGCATCGTAATTTATTCCTTCTTATACGTGAAATAGGAAGCAGGAGACCTGCTGTTAACAAGACAATACGCGACGAGAGTGGATAACCGATTCACAGCTTGTCAAAACGCTTGGAACATTGAGTCGAACAATTCGCAAGGCAGTTTAACCAATCTGAGTTATTGCTTTCTCTTTCGTTCATTGAGTGGCCTTCTCCACGAGCCGTCTCCTTAGATCCACCCTCACGCGCAGAAGTCGAACGTGAGATCAGACTGTTGAAATTGCATAAGACCACTGCTGCATATAGAACTCCCACCAGCTCTGTACAGATTCGGAGGACCTAATCTTGTAGATAATTTACACGAGTTGCTAATGGAACTTTGGGAGAATGAAACTGTCCCGACAGACTGAAGCCGCACATTCGTAGTCCTAATCTTCAAGGAGGCTCCATTTCGGAAGGCGGCAATCATAGAGGTATCAGTTTGCTCTCGCTTGCCACTAAACTGCTTGACTCAGTCGTTCACCACAGATTCACTGGCGCTCTTAGATACCAGATCGGGGAAGAGCAATCCGCGTTTCGTCGAAATCGAGGCTGCATCCACATCTTCACTTTGCGTACATTGTTGAGTACCGCAATGTTTATTGGCGACTCACCATTGTCGTTTTTCACGACATCCAAGGTGTCTTCTCTTCGGTGGATCGATGTGGAAATGAAGGGTATGTCCGTTAAATATGTAAACCTTATCAAAGCGCTGTATGTGCATAGTTCGGGCAGAGTGAGGGCCTATGGCAAACTGTCGCCGTTCTTCAATATCTCCAGCGATGTGACACAAAGTTGCCCGCTGTCACCTTTCCTCTTTAACTTCGCTATTGATGGAGTAATGGAAACAGCCTTCGCTGGACACAATCTAGAAGATGTGGAACTACTTCCTGGTGATCGACTGCTTGACTTGGAGTATGCGGACAACATTGCCCTCATATGTGACAGCGCTCAAACGTGTCAGGTTGCAATGGACCGATTAGCATTGGCTGTAAATCGTTTTGGACTATGCGTTGCTCCAACGAAATGCAAAGTTCTTCCCCAAGGTTGGCAAGGACCCACCTCTGCCTCTGACTCTTGGTGGTGATCAGCTAGAAGTCGTTCATGTATTCAAGCACCTGGGAAACTATAGTAGCACCTGTGAGATCGAAGCTGAGATTACGAACCGTAGAGCAAAAGCTCGAGGTGTTTTTGCCATTCTCAGCCACCTATGGCGCAGACGTGGCATCACTGTCGCTCTGAAGGTCAGAGTTTATAATGCATCCGTCAGTTCCACCCTTTTCTATGGTTGTGAAACCTGACCCATCAGCTCGACAGACATAAGGAGGCCAGCGACGTTCTATAATCGCTGCCTCCGCAGCTTAGCTCATATCTGGTGGGAGCATCGCGTGAGCAATGAGCGTGTTCGGCGTCACGTATTCGGTGCAGGACGAGCTAGTGAACCGCTCAGCACCGATATATCACACACCAAGCTCCGGTGGCTGGGCCATGTATTTCGCATGCCAGCATATCGACTCCCGCGAAGTGCATTGTTTGCGCGCCGGGGGTGTGGATGGACGAAGAGCAGGAGAGGTCAAGCGATGACCTGGGCGAGAGAAATCAAAACCCTCAATTCGAAGCTGGCGTCGGTTTGTGCATTCCGACTGTCTGGCTGGGGCCCTAAGGACAATGAACACCTTTGGTTGGACACCCTGATATGGCTAAGAGCCGACCTCAATGACGTTTATGTTGTGAGTTTCATTGTCCATCCCCCTCCTTCTTAGCCTCTCCTCCAATCACGATCTCATCCCTTAGGCATAATATAACTTTCTTTCTGTGGCTTGATAGCCGGTTGTTGGCTCTCCGGAACGATGTCCACCCGTTATTGGGGACTCAACCGGCGTGCATCTGTTGTTTATTTCTGCTTATCTTTTACATTGAGGTACAATAGCTGAGGTGTTTTCCACTTGTGGCTAACGTGTAGAATACTGTTGAGGATGATTGACAGAATATTTATACACCATTAGCTTTTTACTCCAGCATATCTTCAGCTGCTATAGCTTCAAACGTTTCGGTTTATCTCCACGAGCCGGTGAAGCTACCCAACCTCGATATTTCGCACCGGTTTGGTTTCATATATATGAATGAAAACTGCATGGCCAGTAAATGGGCTCCAGGTTCGCTTCAGAAGTTTTCCAGGTTGCAGTTCAAGACAACTTAGGGTCCGGTGTGTTGTGATATTCACAAAAGCAAGTTTCCTCTGTAGGTATGCACGCAAAAATCGTCTATATTTCTCAAACTAAGGACAGTTGTAAACCTCATACCTCAAATCGCTACTGCGAGTCATTTTGAAAACATCCATGACACTTCCTTCGGACTTGACGTTATGCAGTTACCAAAACCGAACAGATTCACAGTTTCATCCTCATTAGCAAGGAGCGTTTAATTAGGTTGAGCTGCGCTAGTTTAAAGATGTTCTGAAGGATACCGAACAACTAGGCGCAGGACTATAATCAGCAGTCTACAGCAGCTCGCTCACTATCCCCATTGTACGTGTATACTGCTGTCATTATATCCGCACTACATCAATGACCCTCCAGCAAACATTCTATGCCTGATGCAAATATTCGCAAACGACGCTAAAAGATGGAAAGCAATTCACACAGCATCCGACCATGTCTATGTTCGGGACGATTTGGCTCGGAGTAAGGAATGGGCAGAAAGAAACCATCTCCCACAGAACCCTGCAAAGTGCAACCTGCTGTCAGTGCGCAGCTGCCTCGTCAATACTTATGTTTTGCGGCAACACATCCTACAACAAGTGACTAGTGAACGCGACTCAGGTATCATCGTGCAAGAAAGTCTTGACAATTCGCTCCAATGTCCGAAAGCAGCAAGTGTGGCGAACTTGAGCTTGACGCTTTTGAGGCGAGCTCTCGCCACCTTTGAGCGACGGCTAGTACCATTGCTGAATAACTCGTATATTCGTACTCAAGTTGGAGATGCAATTCAGGCCTGGTGTCCATGATTAAAAGGCGATATTCGCCTATTGGAACAACCCCAAAGAAGAGCCGCAAAGGCAACACGTGGACTATCCGGTCTCAATTACGAACTGCATCTTCGTGTACTCGGTGTGTCCTCATCAGAATACCGACGGCTTCGCGTGGATCTCATTCTCACATACCGGATACTAACTGAGCGCGAGCACCCATGTACATCACTACTGACCCTAGCCTCTTACAAGCAATGCCGAGACAAGCACCTGAAACTAAGGGCGCAACACTCCCGTTTGAATTGTAGGAAGTCTGTTTACTCACGTATGGTCTGTTCCCACTGGAATGCACTACCCACACATGTGGCGAACGCACCAGACATTCTGAAATTGGGAAGATTGTTAGCCTTTCCTATTGGTGATAAACGCTACACAACCGTTTGATAAGGTGCAATGACTTAACCATTGATAATTCACGTTTTATCTTGGAACATTTTGATTTTAATTTTCTTTTGCATATTCACCCTGTGGGTCATGTAAAGTTATTCTCTTTATCCCATCATACATCCCATCATACATTATAGAACTATTGAACTATTGAGCATGTAGCACCACACTAACGACAAATTTTATCTTATCAACCGAGTCCATCGCGCCACCGTTAACAGATCACAGTTGCCTAACAATCGACCAATGTAGTACAGTCAAACCTGTCTAACGCGACCACTCAAGGAACCGAGAAAATGTGGTCGCCTTGGACAGGTGGTCCCCATTGCTTGGTTCATGCATAAGGAAATTACTCGTAGAAAACATTGGGGATGTTTTTGCTTGGTCGCCTTAAGCAGATGGTGGACTGTATGTAGTACTGAGTTTTAGGAAAAGTCAACCTTTGGCCCATTAACAGCTCTACTCCGCCACCCGACAGTACTTCAGATGTGACTAATCCTGATAGATATATTTGTATGTTAAAAGGTATACGAGCTATTCAAAAGGTGAAAAGATTGGTATCAGCCCAGAGTATACAAAGCTGTATCCGAAAAGTGTTCATTTCAAAGCTAATATAAAATCACTAATTCCCTCCCTTTGTTTTGATCGCTTAAGACTGGACGATATAGGGCGATCTTCCCTCAAATATTCTTCTATCCTAGCCTTTTATTCTCTTTTTAAAGGCCTTCTTCAAATACTATTGGAAAATGGAAAGTGAGTCACCCTAGAAGCAACGCGTTTTACTTGGTTTATCTTGTTTAAAGGTTTTTGAACCTCCTTTCCCGACACCCTTCCAAATCGTCTCCCTGAATTGAATTTAAAAATTTCAACCCTTGACCTCTTCATCTGCATCACACGCCATCTGCTAAATAGCTACACCCTTACTAAAGAGCGTATCGAGCTAACTTTAGTGTCCTATTGTCATCATCTTTCTGATGAAAGATCTGTTTTCGGCTGGACGCTACTACCAGATGCATCTACATCTACATATTGGAATCCAGCGATGTCTCCTAAAGCATGGTGCCTGAGCTCATCATTCACTTCCTACGATGATCCGAAGCACTCCCAACTGATGTGTGTCAGAAACGTCCTTGTATGGGTGGTGCTCCAGGGCATTTGAGAAAATCAGCAACAAGCTGGAGTCCATTGATCAGCAAAACCAGGCGTAACGTCATCAGCACCATTCTACACGCTGGTTGAAAGTGGGAAATACCTCAACTAGTGTGTCACAATGAAGTGCAATGGGCTATTTTGAGAGAGAGAAATAAAGTATGCAAATTGGAGAATGTAAAATAGTAATGGTATACCATATTTTATTGTTATTTAAAGGAAGATCGTGGTTGGAATGAAACTGTAAACGAGAGGGGACGATATGGTACAAGTCGCAACACAAAAGTCACTAAAGTCCTCCCTCCGTCATGTCAACACGTGTATCCAAACAAACGTGTTCATCGTCCTTGGGCCCCCAAGCCAGGAGACGGGAAGCATCAACCGTGGACAAGTTCCAAGTGATAACCTGTTTTACACCAACCAACCTGTTGGATGGTCTTACCTAGTTTTATCCCATCCATACCTGTAGCGGGCAAAAAATGTGCGTCGCAAGAGTATGCGTACCGGTCCAGTAATCAGATCCTTGTGTATGTACTAACCGTGTTGAGCTGTTAACTTGCGCTTCCTGCACCAAACACGAGACGCTGAGCACCCTCATTGCTCACGCAGCGTTTCCACCACACATGAGCCATACTACGCATACACCGGTGGTCGAACGCAACAAGCCTCGTTAGGTCTGTTATTCTGATACGCCAGATTTTGAAGCCATATGATGGGGTTTATGGGATGGCTGCATTGTCGATTCTACCCTTTAGGACGAGTGAAAACACCGGTATTATGTGACGAAGTTATGTTAAAAGGCCCAGGTGATTTGTCATTTCACAGACTTTAATACGACTGTTCAAGTAAGTGAATATCTGAACCGATTATAGCATATATTTACCAACGGTCATCACAGGATATGACCTTTATCAATCCGGGAATAAAGCTTAGTAATTTAAAGGCACAAAGCACATCCCAAAACGATTGACAGCGAGTGCTACTCATTACAGTGCTGCTGGACACATGTGAACTGTCACAGATAAAGCCGATGTCGTCGGCATGCTCAAAGTCGAACAGTCAGCCATTTGGAAGCAAATCCACACCTAAACCATGTCCAGTAAACGCAGCTTCTGCGACTACATCAATGGCGAACTTAACACACTGCTGAAGATGGTTAAGGGCGGCGACAGTTTGTTACAAGTTCTCACTCTACTCGAACGAGGCGCGCTGATATGACATTTACCTGTTTATCAGACACCTTTTCTGAGAAAGCAGTCTCAAGGGATACATCGATCCATCAAATCGAAGACACCTTTGATGTTGGGGAAGACGACTAGCCTGAAACAAGAGTCTACATAGCGCAGATCCAATAAGTGAAGTTAACTAAAGACGTTCAATGAAGCTTTGATTTCAACTAAACCCAGTCTGCACTTCGCGAATCAGGCTTTAGTAAATACCGATTAATTTTTGACGTACCACTGATAGTTCGATGACCGTAGCATTCCGAACGATAGCCTCCCTTGAGCATTGGGACTATAACGAAGCAGCTGCAGTCGGTTGGAACAGGTCCCTGCACCCACGGTCACAACAGTAAATCTTACAACTCATCTGCAATAACGGCTGAAACAAAATTAGAAGAGGGCTGGAACCAGTCTATCTGTTCATGCAGTCTCGTTCAATGTCAGTAGTCTAATTTGACGTTAGAATATTTTGAGAGAGGATGGATGCAAACGGACGGCCCAGTGAGAATGTCAATAGCTGACTGACATGATAGCTGAAAATTCTGGTCAATTCACCTATTTCAAAAGTTGCTCAGCCAAACGCTCCAAACGTTTTGACAGGGTAGGTTACTTCCTTACCTCGCGTACGGTTTCTTTAGTACCACTTCACTTGCTCTCCGTTTCCTGTATGAGACGGAATAAATTTTACCAGGAGTAGTGGCCGTTTTCATTTTCGATGCTCGAGAAGTGAACCCGGTAAGGCAGTCTCTGTCTCTCGGCTGGCACAAAATTTTGCCATTACATCTTTGCGAATTTCGTACTATTCGCTTTTAGTCAGAATGTATCTTCGAGCACTGAGGTGTTCATGAGAGCGCATAGAACACTGGACCAATGGTATGATACAGTAATAAAGCTGAAGATTGAAAAGTCGCACGGAATATAATGTGTGGAATAAAAATTTTAAAAGTGAGCAAGGTTAACCGTGCATCTGAGGACTTATAAAAATGGCCATGTACTCTGATTTCGTGGGAGCTGGTAAGATCAATGTTTGGTTGCGTCTTGTTGTCACTTGATCAGCGTGAATCATGTCACATAATGCAAATGGAGCAATGGCCCATGACCAGTGAGAAATCACAGGTTTAACAGGTCCCGAAGGAGTTGCTAATACGTAGACTAGGTATGAGGACAAAACGAAATGCGCATTGGTGAGGAGACAGGGCAACGGCACATTGGAAGTAGAGTTGAGGAAATCCATTGCCACCATGTAGCACAAAGTATTAAAATGTATGATTAACACTCATTGTGACGAGCAGTTAAATGCATCACTAGCATGCGTTAATTTACATGCATCAATGCGCATTACAATTCCAAATAGTTAATGAGCAGGAATACATACCAGTTCCTGTACCAAAGTGTAAGGAGCCAAGTGTGATATCTAAACATTTCTTGAAAATGGCCAAGGTTGAGGCACAAACAACTGTGTTTTGAACGGCGTTTCATTGTTGGCAGACGCGAAAGGAGAAGTAAGTAGTTTGGCAGCCGAGACTACTGTATTGTTGGCGGAATCTCGAGCTATTGCCCCTGCTCGCCCGGTGAGGCCCGAACATATAGTGCGTGCAACTTAAGTCCCCTACGAGGCGAACATGAGAGATAAACGGTTGTCAATTTCCAGAGTGGACATGCCAGGACGGTATACAGGGTAACTAAACATGTATCATCAGGTCTTAGTTGCAAGCGGCACCAAAGTGAGTCCACAACTTGAAGCTCTAAATCGTCAACAACTGGGAAAGTTAGAGCAACGCGATAGTACGCAATTACGCCACCTCCCCTACTATGTCGATCTTTACATAGGAAGCATCCGTGATTTCATCGTTCAGCCAAGTTTCAGTTATTAGTATCAGGTCCATAGACATCAAGGGTCGGCGAGAATAAAGCTCGGATAATTCGTTGACAAGGCTCTGAGCATTCGTATATAGACAAGAGAGTGCTGCGAAAGTGAGAAATGTACCTGAGGGTGAAATTGACAGGTCAAAGTTTCTGCTGACCCTTGTCAGGATGGCAACTACTCATTTTCTGGTGGACTGCCGATACTGAGCTATGAACCCCGTCATATTTGCTGATATATTGATCACAGAATGACGTTCCTGTTTCGGTAATTATTAAGAAAGTCGTTCCCGCTTCAAGACTTGATTGTGACCCGCCGTAATCTGCTTCAAAAGTAAGACTTACTGCACTCCCTGTCTGAAGGCCATGGCTTTGATTTTCCTCCGTCAGCGGACGTCTGATGTGGAACCCTTTTATTCGTAGATCTGGGGAAGCTTCTTACGCCACTTACGTCAGTTTTCGAGTGAACGTTTCGCCATGTGTTTTGACTGAAGCACAACTTGCATCACCCTGGGGCCACACCCTTTATACTTTGATGATGATGATATTCTTATGGTCGACTTCACTACTACGTTGTTTTGTGAGCGCTCCTGACGGCGGTAACGTTGTTCTTTCCAATCATGGGTTTGTGCTTCACGGTCATCCGATGCCTGAAGCTCCAGTATACCATGAATAAACTCAACTTTTCGTTGTTTCGATGGTGGTAGTCATCAAACTTCTGTTTACTTTGTTAGCGGTCGTTGCAAAAGACGTCGGTAGAAATCCGGATATCGCATGAGTCAGTCCGAAGGCGGGTAACTGACCAAAGAACCGACTCAAAATCGTTCGCCGATTGTAGCGCCACAAGTAACAATCATGATTCCCCCTTAGTGAGTTGAGTTCAAGTGCCTTACAATGCGCACCATGCTAGCCGGTTTAGCTTGGACGCCTATTGGTAGACCTATTCAACCTCACTGTTTTAGTCGTACAACAATTTATCTCTACTGGAGTTGGCGTTAGATTCAGGTACACTAAAATATACGGTTGTCAGCGACTCATGGGCTCGTTTTGAAGTAACCGGTTTGTGAGGGAGTGGGATTTGAATCTGTTGGGCAGTGATGAGCGCGGGTACGGCATTTGTGGCGCCCTGTGCGATCGCGGCAGATGCAGCCCTAGAATTTACTCCTGGTGCTTTGGCAGCGGCAATGGATGCTTATGTAGTCACGTCTACAGAGGTAGCACTAAGAGAGTCGTATAAGAGAATTCGGTTGACTTCTGAAGTTTACGTGGGAATAACAGCGAGATGTCTACACTACTAGAATGGCGGAAGCACACTGTTTCGCTGGGGATTTGCAAGAATATTGTGTAGCAGCAAATGTAAATAGCCGGTGTCGTCCGATTGGCGGTCCGGTGCTAAGTTTTGCACTTATGTTGCATTTGCTTCATTAAGCATCAACGCAGTGAAGGTGACACCTCGGTTGCCGATGAATTGTTTACTGCTATATTGTCCAAATAGGGGAACGTTCCAACTGCAAACAACATGTAAGTATGATGGGTTATAATGTGGACAATCTAGACAGGAGACGATTACGGATGTTAAGAGAGGAAGACGAGCAGTTCTAAGTGGCGTACTTCTTTATTGACCAATAGATCACTGAGAGATTAAAAATAACTACAAGGGGTTTGGTCATAGCGATTGCTACGAGAAGCCAGGCATGCGCTGCCGTCGTACGATCCTACAAATGGATTTCACTGCCCATAGAAAAAAATGGGAGCTTTCTACTCCTTAGGATCCAACAGTGGGTTCTCTCTTAACTGACTAATTCATGCACATGTTACGGACAATTTAGCCGTATAGCAAACAACTTGTGACAACAAATACTTCCATTTTTTGCAGAGAACATGCGGCAACATGGAGAAACAACACCAAGCTCCAGCAGTGGCGATATGCCACATAGTTCGACGGAAATGGTCACCAAAGAAAGTGATGCAAAAACCATCCTTTTCAATTTAGGAATATCAATGCGAGAAACGTGGGTGCACGGCGTTTGTATCATATTCACCTTCGGAGTCACCCTGACCGTATTCCCACCGTTCACTGCGACAGTCAGACCGATGAACTACCGAGCCGGGGACGAATGGACAGGTAGGTCCCTTGCTACCAAAGAACAAACAAATAAGGTAACGAATATGATCTACGGTTGGACCTCGGATGGGTTTAGACGGTTCAAAGCATAACAGTCGGTGTCACCGAACATGTATTAGAATAAGCATGCAAATAATAATATAAGGCCAAAGAAATTATTTATTTTTGATTTGTCACTGGGCACACTTGTCGTGGTATGACCATTCGTATCTAACCCGGGAGAGCATAGCCCATGAGACGGACTTATTGTTTGAGCTACCACGTTGAATTCATCGTATGTGTAGTCGATCATCCAGCCATCGCACGCGTCCGGAAAGCAACACGGAACAGATGTTTCATCCTTACACCCCTTGAATCTGCGTACTGTAATCAGTACGCAACCAAGAGCGTTTATGTCATAAGCCAATTAATGCTAAAAGCCTGAGATCTTGTCTCTCTGGATGGCGATAATGTGTGAATTAGTGGATAACAGGCTACTACCAAATAGTACCGCTGACGACTTACTAACATCCCTTCTCATAATACAACTAGTTGAATTTGGTACCCTGGATTAATCCCATACGCATTCAATATCCCCTATTAGGAAGCGATTATTTTTCAGTTTGTGATGTTTAACCAAAACTTTAACTTAAGACACAGAGAAATTCTGTGACTTACCGAGGACTATATTTGTTGTGCTCATATTAGTCGTATAAGTGTATAGGGGATAATGTACGGGAACGGATTCATAAAATGGGTAAGACGTGTGGTAATGGCTCACTGAAACTGAAAGATGCTACCTGAGAAATATAGATGAGATCTGGGAAATATGCGCTCAACATGTTCTCAAGGGCAACCTATGAGTTTACCTGCCTGAAATCCTTAATGTCAAGAGTTTTCTGTTCTGACCACAAAGCTGACGTAAAATTACACAGTGCGAAAGACATACGCTTTACCTTAGCTCTGTTCTTTCCTCCCCACTTCTCTGCACCATCTAGATAAGTATTTCATCCCCGTGGTGGTATTCTTGTCATACAACGTATTTGACTGGCTTGGAAGGTTCCTGGCCGGATTCATCAAATGGGTGAGTTGGTACTTTAAATGTTTACGATAACAACAGCAGTTTACACTGTTTCACTACGAATATCAGCTACGGACATAGCTAGAGCTGTGATATTTTCCGAACACGAAAACGCGGATTACCTGGGTGCACTTGCAGGGTGGCCAGCCCGTGGCGCTCGCTTACACCTTAGATACCGTAACCCCTTGATAGAGCAATTGCAGATGATGTGAAACACTCGTACTGAAATATTTTTGTAATATTGCTCGTGGCGAACAACAAAGGGGCTAGGCACCCACTGCAGCGCCAAATCTCACGCGTTAATCACAGGCGTAGGATAGTACTACTAGTATGATGCTTGTGCAGCAAGCTACTTGGCCTTAAGCTGTCGGAAAATTTACGAGACGGGTCTGTTATTCTCCTACAGATCAGAGGTAAGCAAAGGGAGATATATGAGAAGGGTCAGCGTCATCTATCGATAGCCACTTGATCAATCAAAAAGCAGAGACTTCAAAGTTAATGAATGCTTGAAATCTTAAGTGCAGTAGAACAAGCCACCCTACTTGCCCCTCAACCGATATGATGATTTCTAAAGAGGACTCTGGACCACATTCCGGATGAGGGTTTTCCGGAATCTGATGGCAGAGATACCTCGGCTCTTACCGTGGACCAGGACTGAAGGTCGAACTTTGTAAAAAAAATTAATAAGCTTCTATTCGGCTTCTTGCTCTATGGCTGACATATTGTCCTGTGTGTCTGGCTGAATAACTTTCCATATCTGTAACGACTGGCACACTTACGTTGGTGTGCTTCTGACCAGACGATAGATGGATCCTTGATAGATGGGTTCAAAATTCGGTGCTTTTGTATATGGGACGTCAATCACAGTCGAATACCAAATGATCACTCAGTCTGGAATGTTGAGGTATGTAGGTGGGTAGACTGCTATACCACTGGGGGGCATAGTACTTATTGCACTGTACCGAGCGGTAGTGCTATTCCCGAGTCAGCAATATTCTGCGGATAAGTCCTCACCATCTTGTTGCTGGTCATCGAGCGTACACTCAATCCACACGGATTCAGCAAGACTATAAATGGAGATTAAAAAGTCGCATTTTCTTAGCTCTTCATTATCTTATTCACTTTCTGCAAATCGGACGGTCGTTACCAATGTGCACGCGTGGAACTGCTACATCTTTGAAATCCCTGTTAGATTTTTATCCTCACTTGAAAGGTTGTCCCTTTATACAAATAGCCTCAACTCGCACGCATCCAACACTGTGTTTATTTGCTGCATCATTTTGTAGCCTAGAGTACACTACTGTTTTTCTGATATCCAACGCCGCAACACATTGGGATTTGCAGGTTGCCCTAATCGCTATATATCGGAAATCCACACTTCGTCGAGTCCCGCTTTGTGTGCTTAGTGTGCGCCATGTATTATTATTATTGACATTATTATTATTATTATAAAACACTTGACCAATGTTTAATTGGCAGTGCCACAACACATAGTTAACAACAACAAGAAGGGGAAAGCAGGTAGTCACTAGATGGTTTAAGAAGGTTCAGAATGTTTACGCATTCTGTGGACAGAGATCTTTCCGGTTGCCAAGGCATAGGAAGAGGTTTGCCTTAAGGTACCCAACTCCGAGCCTTTGGTCATAATTACCTGACCCACAAGACAGCGAGGCGATTAACGAAGACCGTTGACAGCCGGGTAGCTCATACGGCTTCTTTGTGTTCGGTAGCAGTCCACAGAGAAGCCGGTGGCCAACAAGCTTGTTCGTCTGCCCTCCGTTAGGCACCCACTTCTGGTTACAGAATTGAGTGGTCAGTGACCCTATGGCCGGTCACATTGGCTCTGACACAGTGCCGTACAAGCTGTTGTGGTATTTGATGGAGAACCTCGTGATCAGCCCAGAACTCTCGACGCTCTGAGACGCTGCTGCTGACTGTTTGCGACTGCTTATTCATCTCACCTGCAAGGTAAACGAGACTTATTCCCAGTTACCCTCACAGGGAAGGTATTTTCCAATCCACAACATGGTGGCCCGCCCGATAGCGTACAGTTCCACCACGTCACATCTAGCGGCTGCCGGTCTGCCTAGTCCAGAGACCCACTTGCCTCACCTGGTGTGTAGACAACTGCTCCACTTGATCTCTGCGCTTCTACATAATTAAAAATATCAGGCAAACAACCAAATTCCACCAACTACAGCAATCCCTAACTTAGCCAAGGCTTTATTGCGTGAAAATAACCATATGGAGCAAGCTACATCGGCACACGGAGACACATGTGCTACCGCTAACCGTAGGGCTACATAAACGTCTGTTGCCGCTGTCCAAGAACCAGAAGCCAACTCAATGGCTACACCTGAACGATCACACAATGCACCAGAAGTGTCACATATGCGACCATCACTCCACCAGGAACTCACCTCCCATTTCCTCACAAACTGGTCACACCTAGATGAGCCCACGAGTCACTAAAGATCGTATGTTTAAGTGTTCCTGAATCTAGCGCGACCTCCATAAAAAGTAAGCTGCTGGACGACCGAAAACAGTGGGATTCCATATATCTACTAAAAGGCGTCCAAGAAAGGCCGGCTAGCATGGCGAGCATCGTATGCACTCAAACTCGCCCCACCACGGAAAACCACAACTACTACGGCGAAAGCTATATTCAGCGAAGGATTTTAAGGTGGTTCTTTTGTCAACCGCATGCTTTCGAATTGATTCATGCGACATTCGGATTTTACATGACGTCCCTTGGAGCGAGCATAAAAAGGCATCAGCAGTACTCGGTACATAGCAACGACGCTTCGCTGCCGCGCAACCACAACCGGTCGCACCTGGAAATGGGTACTGCGAGGGTCACCCGGTCCCTGCGCACGCTTGAACTCTCGCCTTCGTATTACAGGGCAGGTATGTGACTCTTAAGGCTACGGGCCTTGGAGCGTACGTCAGCAAAGAAAACAGAGCCCTGATCATTACTACCATCTAAACGACGAAATGTCGTTCTTTATTCATGGTGTATCGGAGCTTCAAGCCTCTGATGATTGTGAATCGCAAGTCCATGCTTGGAATGTATGTCGCTACCTTCATCAGGCACTCTCACTCGACAATATGATCGCCAAAGCGATCGTAAGACTACACTCATCATTAAGGTACGAAGGGCGTGGCCATGCGGTGTTGAAAGTTTTCTTCTAATCCAATCACATGGAGGAAGATGCATCTGAAACGTAGCGTAAATGGCGTAACAAACTCCAAACAGAGCTACGAATAACAGAGTTCAAAACCAAAACCCTAAACGATCTAGCATTCACACGGGTCTGATAGTGAATCCACCCACTCCACGAACGGACCACCGATATGCACAGCCGTATGTTGAAGAAACAGCGACTTTCCCAATACTTCCTCCCGTGGTCAGTCTACCAAACGATATGAAGCGGCTCATTCTTAGTGTCAACGGTTCACCGAAAGAACGATTAGTTGCCGGCCTCACAAAGGTCAGCGAAAGCACGCAAAAACAGATACACAACTAACTCGAAACACCCTCCTGTATGTATACCAATGCTCATGGACTCTTCAACAAGTTCTCCGAGCCCCACGGTGTATATGGTTGGCGGCATCCGGTTACGGATTTGCCTGTCACTGTCGCAAGCCACAGGATACCTGCGCCTACAGAGGGACCATGGATGGCTTGCGCTGCACCACCCACACACCCCATATCCACTGTAAACACGAAGGAATAAGACCAGGAGGCATGCCGATGGGAGCCACGTTTCATCAACGGAGCCGGCCCACACTCCTACACAGCAAACACAAGCACGCTGTATTAGGGGAACCAAGCGCACACAAGGCGGTGACTGGACCGTAGTCCGCTCCACACTGAGTGCATGGAACCACTCTTCGAGCGTAGCACGACCACAAGGACCGCGCACCCCATCCCCTCCAGCAACCAACTGTCTCCTGGAGCCAGTATGGACGAGGTAGTGGGTAATGGGCAGGTAGGCAGCTTGTCAACATGCACATCAGGCGCAGCCACACCGGGGATATCAAACAACAGCCAAGCACTTGAGAGAGAGAGATAAAAAGAAAATAACACGATTAATGCATAAGGAAACGGTGACATAAACCTTAAGTTAATGAGCATATGAAATAAGTTGTTTACAAATGAATACCAGATAAGTTCGCGAGGTCAGAAAGTATACTTTACGAAAATGCCACGAACATGTAAATGTTATGGAAATCGAATACAATTGACTTAAGCGAGGTGTGCAAGTTAATGGAATAGAGTACAGGTAGACATTTGTATGAGAACGAAAAGCATTAAGACAAAATTGAAAACCCAACACCTGAAATAAAGAGACTTAGCATGCAAGCACGCGGTTAGTAAATCGAATGCAGCGTGCCTACAAACGCTGCGCCGGTTCGGCCTACGTTTCCTGCAGGACGCGTCGTCGCTTCGGTTGTGGTCCCGAGTGGCCTCGCTCATGGCTCACTAGGCCTGCCTGACTCAGGCACTCGCGACGGCATGCGCGACCGCACCATGCGCTTGATGTCGATGGAGAACAACCCATCGGTGCTTGCCGCTTCCGCACTTGCCGCTTATTCTCTGCATGCATGAGGGCTTTCTAATGCACCTCGGCAACTGCCTTCGTGATCAGATCGCGCCATGCACGCCGATCAACCGCCTTCGATTCCCATGATCTGTAATCAAGATTAGAACGTGTGAGACTCAGTTTAATCATGTCCTGGGAACGTAACTTTGGTTTCCTCATGTGCCGCTTCCCAATACTCAGCTGACCATATAATAGCTGCTTCCGTATCCGCGTCGAATCCATAGAGCTCACATGACCGATCCACCTCAGGTGTCTCAATAAAAGTATGCAGTCCACTGCATACATCCCACTTCGGCGCAACACTTCCGTGTCCGCAACGCTGTCACCCCAGCCGATGCGCAAAATCCGTCGCAGACACTGCTGGTGGAACCGCTCGAGATATCGCACATCTCGCCGGTACATCGTCCACGTTTCACTGCGCCATGGATTTGTACACCATCAGCTTCGTGCCACTGGTAAGCTGATGGTTGTTCCACACTCGGTACTCAAGCTTCCCGAATGCCGCTGCTGCCTTTGACACGCGGATACGCAGCTCACTGCGTAGCTGCTGATCGGTCGACATCACACTCCTAAGGTAGCAAAAGCGGGAGGTGGTTTCTAATACTTAAGCACCAATGCTGATTCGCGGCAATATTGAAGATTGCACCTCCGGTGAAGGCTGAAAGAGACAGACAGTTTTGCTTGTGTTGATGATGAGCCCGAATTTGGCCGCTGTCGAAGCCAGAGCACTAGTCATGTGCTGCAACTCATCCGCGCTGTGTGAAAACAACGCACAGTCGTGAGCAAACAGCAACATGCGGATAGTTGTCTCACAGACTAGAGTTCTCGCACCGAAACGACGGATGTTCAGCAACCCACCATCAATACGGTGCTCCACACGAACACCGTAAGCACAAACGGCATCAAAGCACAGGACAACATTGCATGAAGATATATAGTAAACAGGGCAGGAGCTAAAACACACCCTTGCTTCACACCAGAGACGACTGCAAAGTCATCCGAGGTCTCTCCACTCAGCTGTACCCTTGCTCGCATACCACTGTGCAAACATTCAATTAAACTTACAAACTTACGCGAGCAACCAAACTTTCCCAACACCAACCACAATGCCTCGCGGTTCACCGTATCAAATGCTTTGGTGAAACCAACAAAAAGCGAGTACAATGGCTGGTGTCGTTCTCTGCACTTCTCTTACAACTGACGAGCCGCAAACACCATAGTGCTGCGACCCGAACGGAATCCACAACGCTCTTCCGCCACGTTCGGTTCCACAACATGACTGACGAGGCGGTTGAGCAGGATTCGGGCAAACACCTTGCCCACACAACTCAGCAAGTTGATGTCACGATAATTCGTGCAACATTGCTTGCTCCCTTTGCCCTTGTACAGTGGTAGCACAAGGGCATCCTTCAGCTCAGGAGGCACCTCCTCCTCAATCCATACGCTTTGCACCAAGTGGTACAGCGCAGTCAACAACGCGGGTCCGACTGTTTTCAGTACGACAGGCGGGATCCCGTCGGCCCCGGCACACTTGCCGTTTCGCAGCTGAGCAAGTGCTCTCTGTGTCTCATCCAGTATCGGTGTGTCCGCCAGATTCGCCTTCACATCGTGCTGCTTCAGGCCGATCTTTGAACGATTATTCAAGAGACAGTCAAAGTGTTTTCGCCAGATCTGCATTATGTCTGCAGTCTGTGTGCAAGTAGCGCCTGAACTACCATCGATCAGCGTCCTCAGCGGCTCCAATCTCGGTCAATACACCGTCTTCAAGGAGTCAAAGAATTCCTTGTGTTGGCGGCGTTCGGCGTAGCATTCCGTCTGCTTCGCCTTCTCCGTCCACCATGCATATTAATGCGACGGACCTCTCGAGTCAGTCGTCGTCGAAGTTTGCGAAACTGACTACTCTTTCCTAAGTCACTGGGGTCTGCAACATGTGCAGCAAATGCTGCATTCTTCTCCGACATCAATGCGCCGATCGTCGCATTGTTGTCATCAAACCAATCAGGACGCTTGCAGTTTGCGCGCGCGATGGTCTCCTCGGCAGCAGCTGTCATTTGGCCGCGAATGTGGTGCCACAGGTCGCCCACTGTGGCTGGGCGAGGAAGCTGAGAGCCAAAGCTCGCGCGTTTACCACCAATCGTGCTTGGGAAGGACTCTACGAGCGTGTTACCAGGGCCCAACCGAAATCTGATCAGACACCAGGTGTGTTGCCAAGGCCAGACCGGAAGCTGATGAAATCACACGTCAGACATCACGTGCGTTGCCATGCGCCGGGTAGGCGAACGAAGACTGGAGTTCCCGAGCAACTCGGCGAACTGGACAGATGCAGCGGACAAGTAGGTGTAGAGCGTGGGCTTAGAGCCAAATCCGCCTGGTGATAGTGACATATAAATATGAGCGTTCTTTGCCTTAATACAATTCTGGTCTGCTGAGTATTCTTCTGTCTTCGTTCCAGTCGGGTTTGCCAAGGCGTCAATCAGAGCACGCGTAAGGGCGCAGATTTAGCAACAGGCGTGAATCAACCAGGCGAGAGCGGGCACAGCGTTACAACAGCAGTCCACATCACACAGGCGTGCAGCCATCGCCTTCTCCAGCTCAGTACGTTTCGCCACAGTACCGATAGAGATAATGTCAAATTTACGCCGATTCACGGCGGGAGTGCAATACATGGATTTACGAAAATATATGTGCAGTTTGGTCCGCACCAACTTATGATCAGTGCCACACTCAGCTCCACGAAGTACACGTGTCATGCGCACTTCATGCATATTACGCTGACGTACGATGACACAGTCGAACAGGTGAGCGTGACCACTCCGTGGGTGCGTCCAAGTTGCTGTATCACTCGCACTCAGTGCAAACCGAGTGTTCGTGATCGTCAGGCCGTGAGTAGCACACTGTGAAAGCAGCCTGTCACCGTTCGCATTCGCTGAACCAATGCTATGCGAACCGATAACATCTGTCCACGCTGATGCATCACGCCCAACGCGCGCGTTGAAATCACCCAGCAGAAATAGTCGGTCGCTCCTCGGCACAGACCGTATCACGGAGAATAGCGGAGTGTAGGATTGATCCTGCGTGTCATCAGGAAAACACATGGTCGGACCGTACGTGCCTATAAAAGTGGCAAACTTACATCTTCCGAGTCGTAGGCGGACAGTCATCAGTCGCGCGCTGATGCCTGTTGGTTCACCCACCAGCTGGCAATGGAGGCGATCGGATATTGCAAATCCGACCCCATGATCACGTGGTGCTGAGGCGGCGTTGCCCACCCAGTAGAATGTGTAGCCAACACCTGCTTCATACAACTTACCTTGCTCAGCGAGCCGAGTTTCACTGAGCGCCGCAATATCGATGTGGTAGCGCGCCAGCTCCATCGCGACCAGTGCAGTGCGTCGCCCCGGGCGTTCGCTGGAGTTCCGGTCCAGTAGTGTGCGCACGTTCCAGCACCCGATGCTGAGTGCTTTGCGCGCAGGCATACGATTGCATTGGTGGGCAATCGCACGCGAGATGGTCGCTGTGCTTCGGAGGTTTGCTTGTGGGACTCCACCATGAGCCTTTGGCTCAATAGCCTGACCCACAAGGCAGTGGGTTGTTTGGAGGTTTGCTTGAGGGACTCCACCATGAGCCTTTGGCTCAATAGCCCGACCCACAAGGCAGTGGGGAGCAGATGCAGCTCGGGAATGTGATTGCAGAGACAGATTGGGATCTGTTTGACGGCCGTCACACGCAGCCTTTGAGGTTCTGGAACGTTTTATATATGTTTTGCGACCGTAATATGATACACCTGCGACCACGGCCAGATGCAGGTGGGTTTTGGCGGGTTTGCACCAATATGACCAGGGGCTGCCTGGCTTGAAGCGGGCAGTAGCAAAGCAATGAACACCCGGAGGTGTCCTCTCACCATCAGAGACAATGCGTGGCCCTCGTGCTCCACGCCAATCGAGCTGTGAGCTTATAACCCGTAGACCTGTTGTCTCCCATGGTTAGGTTTTACGGGAAGTGGGACATCGACCACTTCCTAACCTTTGAAGAGGATGGACTAGGATACTGCAAGGGCGCCCACTCCTGACAGGAGAACGACTCGGGGCCTCAGCCAAAGCGTTCGATGAAATGTACACCCGAAAGGCAGCGGGTATAGCACATGGTCAGTTCACTGACACATGCGGATTGGTGTCCTGGATCTTAGCAGGGAGAAGGGCGAAACCCAAATCCCACCCAGCGGTCGCCACGAGGAGGCGCCCAGGACATGAGACTATGGCACAGCAGTAGCAGCAGTGGGTAGACCATCTGTCAGGATCTAGCCACCACCAGTCTCAGCGCACCATAGGCTCTCCCGCCACGGTGTATATAAACTTGATAGTAATAACAGACTTGGCTGAACGGTGAAATCACTGCTATGGAGATCGCTTTACCAGGTATATCAATACTGCGTAAAGATCGACCTAGTGGGGAAAATGGCTTGCTTTTGTATTAGAGCAGTAACGTGCACCTACAAGGCATGCACAATCCAGAGATTCAAGTCTATAACAAAGACTTGGTGAGACCAGTTTAGTTGCCCTCGCAAACCCTCCTCCTAGGTCTATTCTGGAAATGGACATCCACCCAGTTTCTGCACTGAAAACTGTTCTGGATCAGCTTAACATTCATGTTCGCCTTGTGGTAGAATTCAATTTGCAAGAGCTAAGGTTTCCAGCCTTCACTGGCGAACAGCTAAAGGCCGAACTGGAAGAACTAGTCACTGGCTTACCACTTCCCAACCATGTTACCACCCCCATGAGATTCAGAACGGAGAACAAGCCAGCCATTCTGGACAGTATCTTTACCAATAGAAAACTTATGGTAGACACAGTAACAGCGAGTAGCCGCTTGGAACGCAGTGATTACGTAACCCTTTTCCGTTAGGTCTGTTACGCAAAACAGTTCAAAGGGTAACCGAAGAGGTCCATATGGTGACACCACTGCTGCCTACTGCGCTTGTTAGGAAACAACAACAACAACCACCACCACCATCATCATCATCAACAGCAGTACATCAGCCATTTGAACTGACGCTTCGCCGCCATACAACCACGATGACCTATGAAATAAAGAATAAGAAGAGGGAGAGAAGTGGGACTTACCTGAAAACCTTAATGCTCTAAGCAAACATTCAGGATCAAAGCGCCTACACAGTGCGTAGTCAAGATACCGTCGCAAACAGCTGGCTATCGTGCAAAGATAAGGCGGCATCGGCGAGACAGATTCCTTGCGGCTTTCACTGCCACGCGTCATAATCAGCCATTACCGTGCAGATAACTCGGCACCAAACACACACCGTGATAACGAGACTGGACCTTAACGTGATGCGACGGTTTGTGTACCTCATTGACCCATTGAGCTACACTGGGTGATGCCACCGGGCACCTTGAGAGCTACTCCTACCAGGTTGGCCAGTGGTGAGAGGTCAGACAAACAAAGTCTCCTTGTCCTCCAGGTTGGGGGTTTGAAATGCGATGGCGTCCATTTCTGTAAAACTATATCATTGCCACCTCCCCGCTGCCTTGCGGACATGCTTTTGAGCCAAACGCTTTGGATGAGGACCCTAATCGTCCTCCTGTCTAGGTCTGGGCACCCTGGCAGTATCTCAGCCCTCATACAATTATGACATTTTCTTCAAACATAAACTACAACAATCACCACATTTCTTTCGACCACATCAAGATCACTGACTGGCCGTTTCTAGCGGAACAACCCCCAATGTCGCTTGGGGGAAGTTCGTCAATCAGTTTAGAACTCTAGTACCGAACTCATCAGAGAATGAGATCCATAGTGCAGGACGTGGGAACGAATGAACCTACAGATTCACTCTGGAAAACACAAACCTGATCCCTACACGGAAACTGGAATGTATACATAACCGAGCGAATGCATTGTGTCAGACGTGTCCGGGAAGACAAATCGAAACACCAACAGGATTTTGTG
>CALYDF020001140.1:0-24532 GCA_944474145.2 Dicrocoelium dendriticum
ATTCGCGCCAACTCTTGAGTTTCGTGCCAAAGTTTTTCTTCTTGCTATAGGTTGCAACAAACCTTCCGAACATGGAGCTACGTTATGCGTTGGTGGACCGATACCATCTGCCATAGGCCGAACGGAAGCTTCTGACTCATATCTGCTCAGCAGCTCATAGGTCTTAATTGGAATGGTTGCTTTCTGTCATACATTATATTATTTATTTGGTCGTAGGTTGTCCTTGTCACTTCTCTGGTAGATTTCTACCTTTGTGTTAAAATTATTTACTATGAACGACAAGGAATTTTTTCTATTACTTCCTAGGCCCCCGCTGCCAAATGCTGTTTCCATTTTTCATATACATTGTTTTATACGTTATCACTACGGGCTTGCCTTAATTGGCTTTTGAGATGCTGAAAATAGGATAATATCTGAGGGTCTTTAATGCAGTACCCACCATTGTTGTATGCTTTAGCTCCCCAGGCTTCTGAAATCTGATGATGTCTATCGCCTGTGCTCTACGTTTAGCTGTTGTTGCTGGTACTTTCTTCAGCACACTTGTAACTCTTGGAATATCTTCCTCCGCAAATGTTCAGATTTATATACAGAATCCATTAACCCTATTTATTATAATTTACGTTAGGTCACCCAAAACAAACTCTAACATATAAACTATAGTGCAATAGTCGCTGCTTGATTCAGACCTAGCTTCGACACTATTAGTCATGGTTTGCAAATATATCCGAAGATGGCGCTTACCACTTTTTCAGTCGTTCGCAGTTATAACTTGAGATGATTTCACTCTGATATCCTTGTTGTAAAGCCTAACATAGAAGGAAGGAATTACAGCGGTCTGAAGCATGTTATTCAAAGAACCATGGCCTGGAGCATTGGACAAAAGTCAAAGCAGACAGATAACCTATAGAAATAAGGTATGCATAGCTATGTCATTTTTTACCTTTCAGTCGACACTGTACTCTAGGAAACAGAGAATTGCAACGTGCTCATCAATATCCCCCATGTTCGCCAATCCGTATTTGGAAGCATTTGCGTGGAGGGCGCTGACAAACTACGGTAGGTTGCGAAAGGTTTCCTGGCGCTGCGTAGATGATGCAGTTGTGATTAAAAAGCGTGAGATAAGTGATGAGTTTCTATACCACCTAAACTCCATTAACGGGCACCTAGACTACTGTGTAACTAGAATGTTGCAGTAGCACACCGTCCTTTCCCGATTGCCTAAATCATATGAACGGTGGACGGTTAAAGAAGACGATATATCGCAAGCAAACAGAAACGGACGGAGTAATGCATCACAGTTTGGGTCAGCTAAAACAAGTCTCTGCTGCTGTCGCATCCTCTCTGTATCCCAGATCTCAGCCTGCGTACAGAGGAAGAAGACAGGAAGGTAGTTCGTAAAGAGACGAAAGCAAATTACTGGACAGTCTATACACTAGACAGTTAGTGAAACGCTGGTTGCAGAGAGCACAAACTTTGCCTCCGCGACTCCCAACGGAGGGGATTTGATTGGTGACAATCCCGGATTAAAAAGGACCTCAGACAAAATCAGACGCATGCTAAACAGAGAAAAAGTAAGTGTGGTTATTCAGCAGGATGAAACGCTGCGTCCAGCAAGTGTGTGGTAGCGGAATCCGCTTCCAAACGATAGCGCGCCAAGTTGTGTTTGTAATAACCGTTGCAACAATGTGAACACGTTTAAAATGGTCAAAGAGCGACAGTGATGCTCACAATGGTCGCAGCACTAAAGGGACAAGTTTCGGATCCACTGAGAGATGAGCCTGAATACAAAGCCCTACTAGGCAATTTAGCGGCGGCCCTACCTGCGACAGATGCGCCACAAGATTGATTGGAACCACGCCAAGTTAGTCAAAAGGGGACTACTAGCAAAATCCTAAGGTTGGCTGCGGAGGCGAGAGCTGTGTGAACAGGACGCACGGAGTGGAGTTACTGAACGGGTGGCAAGCTGTGTTAACCCGGTCAGTCAGAAACTGTTTCGGTGAACGAACTCAGGGCATGGCGTGAATTAGCAGCTGCAGGGTAGGAATGCCTCACGTGAAAGGCTGGTGAAAGGCTTTTATGGGAACATACGATGATTGTATTTTATTAGAACAGCCACTTCACCTTTTGACCCACAACGCTATGCTCCGGTATTTTATCTTATTTGTTTCCATCTTTACTGTGCTTTGCTCTAGACGTTATGCCGTGGATTTACCGATCCACCTGGCTTATGTTAGTTTAAGTTTCAATGACGCAACATCGCTACAGTGGAAACTAAATGCATTTGTGCTATAATGTTTGGAGTCATGGGATAGCCATTGGTTTTGGCATGCTTTATTTTACCTTAACTTTGTGACACTTTACGTCTATGTTGACTCAATTGCAGTGAGCTTAGTTACCGGCAACTTTGAGAGCAATTTAAACTTCCGCGCCTTTTTTCACGACCTAATTTTTAAATTTGTCTTTTTACATAAGCTAATCTATAACAGCTTCACAGTGCTATGCCTTGCCTAATACTAGTTAGCGCATGCAAAGCTATACTCCGAAATAAGCACCGTGAGAATATTTGGCGGATGGCGAAGCAAGCACTACTATCTTCTTTCTTACTACGTGCGTATTTAACCTTATGGAACCGTTTGCCTTTCAGACTGAGAATTTCATAACTTACATTCCGGAATAAAAAAACAACATTTCCTATGTATTGACGATATACCAAGTCTGCCTTATTTGCGATGCGCAAGATCTGTTTTTTGAGTCAGGCCCCCACTTAGCTTACTGGAGTTTATGAGGTGTGCGCTCACAGCTTGCCCACCTTCATCGCTGTTACCTTACTAACACTTAAGGGACCTTGGCGGTACCTGTCGCACGAAAGTTTAAGTATTAAGGCTAGACTCCCAAGTACTATCCCTTTGTAGATTTCCTTCGCTTCCCTTACAGACACTCGGGTCTAAAGGCTGCACTGTGGGGATAGAAGACGCCATTACATAAACGAGTTGTAAGGGCAACTTTTATCTTAATCCCTAGGAATGTTCTCCACCCATGGCCAAATTGTTGCTGCTCACACAAACCAAGAAGTGGCACAGTTTTAATCGCCATTGTAATGCTTGGTCGTTAGAGTTGAAGAATGGACTGCGCGTAATTTCTTTCAATGTGCGCAGTCTCAGAAACAAACTAGACGAAGTTCAGCTTTTGGCCTCCATTAATCGGCCGGATCTTATAGCTTTCACCGAAACCTGGTTGTCCTCGGATATTTTGGACTCGGTGGTGCAGATCCCTGGATACCACCTTTACAGGGGCAGACCGCCATGTATGTAGACCTGGGGAAGGCGTGATATTCCACAGGAAGACGGACTTCAAGGCCCATCTGGTTGAAGCTACCTGTGGCAGCGATGGCGACTTCAAAACTCTCTGGTGCCGTGTTCATGATGGATGCAGATCTCCCATGCTCGGCGTAGTCTACAGGGCCCCATTGGGTTGCGGAGCTTGTCTGCTGGACGCGATCTAAATGCACGGTGGAGGCAAGGACTGTTTATTACTGGGTGACTTTAATGCCCCGGGTATCGACTTGGACCAACTGCATTGTGTTCCCGCTTCAAACTTTTTTGATTCTGCTCTTTCAGAGACGGTTATCAAATGTAACTTATTCCAACATGTCACAACGCCTACCCGTATAATTGCAGGACAAACACCTCATACCTCGACCTTGTACTCTCACCGGCACAATCAGATGTCACCGACCTAGCCGTTATTCAGCCCATTGGTAAAAACCATCACTGTGTCATTACACTCCTCTGGACTCGACGACTTACTCTCCACAACCAAGGTCGCCTCCGCAGAAATTTCTGGCGTGTTGATCCTAAACGCTTACAAACGGCTGCCAGTAGTGTGGACTGGAGTATGCCCGAATCCCTGAATTTGAACGATGAGTGGAACCTCTTGCACTCCAGAATGATTTCGTTTGTTGAGCAGGTCGTTCCTGTCTACAAAAGACCTTTTGCCAGGGGTCCTCCATGGATTGATCTAGAACTGAGGTGCCCAATGAACAAAAGACGGAAACTGTGGGTCCGATTCAAACTCACGCCATCCGGGTCTGACTATCCGGAATATAAAGTGGCCAGGAATATTTGCAACTTGGAAAAACGAGAGAAACGGCAAAAGTACGAACACGGTTTGGCTTTGCAATCCAAGACAACGCCCAAGGCACTCTACTCTTACCTGAAGAGAAGTACCAGAGCAGGCAGTGGTATTCCTGCTCGGTATTCCTTGGCTCATGTGGGTTTGCTTGACGATGACGCTGCGAAAGCCAGTCTCCTGGCCATGCAATATTCTTCTGTTTACTCGATGGAGACGCCGTTTCCCAGTGACGCGATGCCAATACTCCCTTCTTCGTTGGAGCATGTAGAAATGAGCGCTGATGTCGTTGCCAAAGGCATTCGTGAATTACATCCGAACTCCTCGCTAGGTCTTGATGGGTTGCATCCGCTGTTCCTCAGGACTGTGGCCGATTACATTGCCGCTCTCGTTTGCCGGATATTTCGATATTCCCTTGAAGTTGGACGGCTCCCGATCGCTTGGAAAGTGGGGATTGTTAATCTCCTACACAAAGGAGGGGAGCGTCAGAACCCTGCCAACTATCGACCCATCTGCTTAACGTCAATATTGTGCAAGGTAATGGAGAGGATTCTCAAGCGGGCACTTCTTTTCCACCTCGAGAACCTTAACATCATCTCTTGTGCGCAGCATGGTTTTCGGCGGGCGCGCTCTTGTTCTTCGAATCTGCTTGTGGCCCGTGAAAGATGGGCGAAATCATTAGACGCTGGGAAACGTCTGGATGTTATTTTTGTCGACTTCAGCAAGGACTTTGATAAGGTTCCTCATGAAAGACTCCTTTATAAACTACGATTAATCGGTGTTTCTGGGAACGTTCTTTCTTGGATCGTTGATTTCTTGGACAACCGGACAATGCGAGTCGACGTGAACGTGACTTACTCCGCTCCCGTGCTCATGACTAGCGGTATCCCACAGGGATCGGTCCTGGGCCCAGAACTTTTCAAGATCTTCATCAATGACCTCGCGGCGGAACTTCAGTTGGATTGCTTAATTTACGCTGATGACTTGAAATTATGAATGGAGGTATCCTGTCTTGACGAGGCGGACCGATTACAGGCTACACTTGACACGTTGCTTGAGTGGTCAGTCAAATGGCGATTGCGCACAAATCGCGCTAAGTGCTCGGTCCTTCCCATTGGTGCTTCTGAGTCTTTCGTGACTTATCACATCGATGGGATGTTGCTCAGAACCTCAATCCTAGAAGAAGACCACGGCGTGTTGGTGTCCTCTGATCTACGGACTACACAGGACACGTTACGAAGGGTTGCTGCTGCCAGCAGGTTGTCCCACGCCATACGACGAGCCTTCTCGCGTTTGACTCCGGATATCTTTCGACTGTTGTTTACTTCCCATGTCCGCCCCATTCTCGAATAAAGATTACCTGCCCTCTTCCATCTCACCAAGTTCGAATGTGTCCTAATTGAGAAGGTGCAACGGCGTGGATTGAAATACATCTTGGAGTTACGGGACTTGCCTTATCCCCGGAGACTTCAGCGAATGCATCTGTTCCCCAAGGATTATCGCCGACGTCGCGGTGACCTGATTTTCACCAGGCGCATCCTGAAAGGAGAGCTGCAGGCGTGCTTTCAAGCCAACCCAAATAGTTCAACTCAAGGCCAAAACTGGAAACTGTTTAAACCCAGAAGACTTCGGATTCATCCTGCTCTCGCTCTATCAACTCGCGTAGTCAATGATTGGAATAACTTTCCGAAGTATGTGGTCGATGCCCAGCCAGAGGAAAGTTTCAAGCGAATGTTAGCCTCTTTTCTTTTGAGTACGATGGGTCCTTGCAGCTTCCAGTGTAGCTGTCAAGGTCCCTTGTGTATTACCGCATAACATCGAATCACGGCCTCCACACAATGATCGGAAAGCGATGGAGCTAGCAAAAGCTTTCTCCTTCTGCTCTTTACAATCCTATTAACCTATGAACCTATGAACTGGCGGCTTCTCAAATTCCTCGGCAATGCCCATACAGAATACGGTGGAGCACTAACAAGTCCACCGGAGGATGCAAACGCCATTCCCTATCTCCGGTCCCCACCTTCGTTCATTTGTCTTCATTTTATTTTTTACCAAATGTAACTACGTTGGTATCTGCGAAAAATTGACTAATGCTGTGACCTTTACAACACGTATAATAAGTTCATTCTACAAGCCAAAAGCCCAGTATTAGACGTCAGATGACATTGTTAACCTTGCTATAAATTGTTCCCATAAAATCCATCATAAGTACGGCCTAAGCGTATTCGTCTAAATGTCCCGGCTTTGAATGTACTTTCTTGAGCATTTGTAACTAACGGGTGCTTACTTGAAGTAACAGATGCTGTACCGTATGCAAAAATGGATAAAATATTCAACCTTTTGTTCCAGTTTATTAATAACGCTCCACAAGGCATAAGCCTGAGAGTGGCTAATTTTTGACATGAAAACCTGGCCTGGAGGGAATTTGTGTTCCGGTACACCACGCTAAATGTTGATGCTTTCATCACTGGATTTGATAGAGATGTGTATAGGTCGCTTTGTGCTTAAGCATGTACTAAAAATGGTATTTGGTAAGGTTTAATAGTTGTAAATTTCGCTTTCACTCATCGTGATTTCAAAAAATACAAAGAGTACAATAATCAGACAAGAGATATGTATACCCCTTATCCAAGCAAGTAAGTTACTGCAAGCATAACCTTTACGCGCATGAAACAATCGCATTAACACTTATTTGCTCCATAAAACCGCCGTTCACACTTCACTTGCATTTACCATTTGCATGCCTGCGATTGTGCCGTGAACTTCAACTACACCTGTTGTCAGCAAGTTAATTTATCATAACCGTTTTCACGAAGCAAATCTATAGAGCATTATCTTCTATATCCCACACCTTATTACCACCACAACTAAGAATATACTCTGCAACCACTCAAACTACCTAGAATGTTACCAAGGACAATGGGAGCGAAACCCTTTCCCGCCAATACAGAAATTAGCACTTCCCCCCAAGCCTCGTACTAAACGTCAAAACAGTGCGGTTCTTGTGGCTGTAAGCTAATACGGTTAAACAAACCTGGTGTGCCAATGGTGCAAACTTTCCAGCTAAGAGCTATCGCATTAGGCCTACATATATAGACCTCCGTTATAGACCGTTGCTAGTTTTTGACTCCAAAAACTGTGTTCCTATTATTTGTTTTACTTAACACCGTTAGACTCATAGCTCAGAGGAACAGGCAGTTTGCACTCCACTTTACATGCCATTGACCCCATATCCCTAGCTTCTCTCTGGGCTTACATATGCCACTCACTATTATAAAGCATTGTAGACCGGCAGCATGAAAACTCAGCTCCCATTATGCTGCACCTTTTGCTAGCTTGAGAGTTACTATTTCATACTCCCTTATCCTGGCACGTCAACTAAACATGGCCCAGAGAAACTCTGCCACCTAGGTTAGCTGAATAATTAGGAGGTTACTATCTTTCCTACTACTCGCTGTGGCCACCTGTGCAAAGTTTATCTTTACCTGGCTTTTATGTTTTTCATGCGTCATGCGCAGTAATGAGTGGACCACCAGCATCCACTTTTTGAATGCTTTTCTGCTACAAATGTTTACACTATTATTCATTCTTGACGCTGGCGTACTGGAGCAGCCAGTAGCATAAAAATAAAAAACACGATGGCAGTTCTGTCTTCCAAGCATTTTCTGCAAGGATAACAGCTACCTCATACTTCCGACAAATTAGGAGAGCGAAATGATGCACAACCGTATGCCCCATAAGTTGTGGCACAATAGTCCTTCACTGGGAGAATTCAGTCTTTTAAAACTGAAGTTGTTCAGGCAATACCAACGATGGATCTGGTCAATTAAGCTTGGTCACATTTATAGTCTAAAAGGTTTGGGTATATCTTAAGTGCATTTTATTTCTCCTGTTAAGTGGCCATGGTAATGCTTATTTATTTTTTATCAGTACTTAGGAGTAAGTAATAGTTGACTTTTTAACCTTTTACTTGTTCTTATTACCACACTTAGTTATTTCTTTTTAAAGGGGCGCCATTAAACGAAGCCACGGAATACGCTGAAAAAATACAAAGGGCTGAAGTGCACTGCATGTAGCAACCTTTCCTTCTTCGGAATAAAAATTTGCATAATAATGGCTGTGTTGCACTTTTTCGTCAAAGAAAGCCAGGAGGTACGGCGGTTGGAGCCTGACCTATAGCACTGCCAACCGGCCTAACTGCATACCGCTATAAAAATGCATAGTGCTGCGAAAGAAGTTGTACACCTCATACCTCTCCTACTTTTTGTGGTAATCGTGCGCAAAAAGCATCTACGTTCAACCTCCTCACTATCCATGCCAGAGCATGAGGTTTGTGCACAATCTTATCTGACCGCTCACCGGTACAGCACCTGGCCCTGGTCCAGAACTATACCTTTATTATTATCATTATCATTATTATTAGTTGTTTACTGGCCGCGTAAATCTAGCCTACCGTTTGGTACATACTCTTTACAACTTCACTTGACTGCGGCTACCTACCCAGGTTGCGTCGCGTCGAAGTGGGCTTTAGCAATGAACACTTATATATCACTCCAATTACCACTTAGCACCTTCCACTGGCGCCCCAGAGTTTGCCTGAGGCCTCACACTTCAGCTTAATCCTCATACAGCTTTTGGACAGGTCACGTCTCGATCGTAGGCCTAGGCTCCTGCTTTACTTGTGTAGGCCAATAAATTCCTGGCTTCAGTCTGACTCCTTTCCTGTTAATATTGCCAGCTCTTACATATTTGTCTACCCTGGCATCTGAATCTTGTAGACTACGTTGGTCTCTGAGTTAGCCACTCCTCTAGACGATTAGACCCAGGTCTCTGCCTCTCCAACTACCCCGACTGCTCATTTCTATTCATCACCCTACTCAGTTGCTGTAGCACACTACAGATACGCGTTAGGTAGTGGTGGGTAAAACCTCAGCTGCTTTGCCGCAATACCTAAAAGAAAAAGAGGGAATAAAATGCAACAGTGCAACCTGAATGAGCTACCGGTAACTTATGAGCATAGTTCCGGTAAGCTACCTGCCTGCTACTATGCAGCAGGATAGAATATAATTTACTATGCAAAATTATAAATTACTATCTAATGAGATCGTGGTTGGAGGGGAGGCTTGGAGGGATTGGGTGCAGCAGACCAAGTAATCCTTTATTTACCTTACCACTCCTGCCTCTGCTGTGGCCTTGTCGCTTGGCCAACATACCATGGTGTTCATTTTTTATTAACGCCTGACTCCCACAGGTTAGTCATGGCTTATCTCATAAACTATTCTGGTCACCGCAATTTCCTTTACATTTATCCGATTTTGATTCAGTTACGTCTACCAACTAGAGGAATAATACTTGCTTTATGAAACCAGCATCGACTTAACGGCAGTTGGCTGACTCAATGTTTGCTTAACCCCTTATACTAAAGCACGGTTACGACCTCTTATATGGTACAGCTTCTAAAGCAATAATAATGGTCTCTTTTTCCATTCCCACTTGCTAAAAGAAATCATTATTTACCGGAAACACTTCTGACGACATATCTGAGACGCTTACCGGACCACGACTGCAACACTGGCCAATGAAAGCTTTGAGGTCTCGCAATTGCTATGCATCAAGAACCTTTGAAAAGCAACGTTAAAAAACACAAGTTACCTGAATCGTTTGATGTAACCAGGTATAAGCAAGCGCGTTTGAATCCGAAGCAGGAGACCACGCAGCCAACGGATATAAAACAGCGAACTACGGCTGCGAATAATCGCAGGATTCATCGGTCAGGAGGCAGGTTCGTACACGTCATATTACTTTTCAGCGGCATACCAGGATGTAGTAATTGCAGGTTCGGAAAGCGTTCTCCCCACGAAAAGCCACATGTGGCCGTTCAGCAATACTGCAACGTGGTGGATAGGACTCGTTACACAAAACGCTGTTGCCACTAGCATGCATTGACAAGTTGACCGATAACAAGTTTTACAAGTTTAGTTTATATATATGCGCTCTCTTACAACTACACCTACATGTTCCATCAGTGACAGGCTACTGTGCGTAACGCATTTGTGCAAGCGTTGCCTCAAGCATTTGGCCCGCACTGTTTGCAAAACATTATCGGTCCAGTGTTTCACCAACGCTCACTGCACCACAACGACCTCTGTAATTTTTATATTTACACCTACTTTGCAAGCTAGTTCGCTAATGCAATTCTGATTACATTTTCAAAGGCGTGCCGATACCCTTGAAGCTAGTCTTCATTCATTCTTTGGGCATATGGGCCCAAGTAAGTGAATACAGCTGCTCGTGGACCTGCTAATTTTGTTATTAGGTGCACCAAGGCGTTGTTCTCGTCATGCTCAAACAGCTTGCCTCGTTTGTCAAGAATAAGATGTATATTTATTTATTTACTTACATTAGCGGCCACTAACTTTATACTACTGTCCACCCCTGGTTCCTAACCTAGTACACTATTCCAGCTCCTGAAACTTGTGAACCACGCCGTACACTGTATTGGACACCCCCCTCTACTATTTGTTGGCAGACCCGTTTCCGTGATAGCATCCGCTACTCTCTTCCTAGTCCGCCTTTGATACCTTCTTGTTATGCCTGCAATTTTAATTTCCAATTGGATGCTCCATTCCGCGATTAAGTTTGTCGCTCTGTTGCTCTACCAAAATTGCTATTTTTCATTAATGTCAGCCGCACACACGTTAACCACCGCCTGCCCTTTTTAAAGTCTCTGTTCCTTCCACTATAAAAGTGGCAGCGACTACAATATGTTTATATTTTCTGTTAACACCCTTACTGACAACTATAAATAAATCCTATCGAAGAATAAAGTGTACTATTTTCTGAAAGCATGGAAGTACAACTTATGTGACATGATACAACGTTTACAAGCAATCATGTCGCAACCAACACCTTGTGTTGCTTGCCATGAAAAGATGGATAAAAGGTACAGAATTTTCAAAAATACACAGCTCTGGTGAGTAACCAGTCGTTTGTTGTGACGATAATCTGTGTTCATGTGCATAGTATAGAAAAAACAGGTAAAAACGCATAAAAGATACTGCGGATGGAACGTGCAGCTGGGGTACTGTTCTGTTGTCTACCTATCAGCAATCGTGAAATGTTGCACCTATCAAGTTATCACTGCAAATCCTTGGGCTGTGATTGTTTTGGTGACGAGTCACCTCTAGCGCGTTGCAGTGTTATTAGGCGGACATTTTTGGCGTCCTATAGAGAGCACGCATGCAAAGCAAAGCCCATGACGTCCTGGTTCACTGCCAACAGTCTACTTGAACGGTAATTGTAAATGGCAGGGCACCTTGCCTACCGATTATTCGCTCGCCCATTTGTAGTTGAGTTTCGTCTATCTATTCCCGTTGTCTGACCAACTGGCACAATCAAGGCCAGCCACCAATTGTTGTAGTTGGTCTACATGGAAGTAGGGGTATGTAGCAGCTGGTGAGTAAAACTTTTGAGTTAATGAGTGTTGGGCTTCCTTTTTCCTGATATTTCTCTCCGAGCTGCGCAAGCCTGGTGTCCAACTACCTCCGCTGGAACTTTGTCGCTTTGTTTTGTGGGATGGAATCCAGCTTTGAGCTCCGGTCTAGTGCGGAAGTCCCAAGGATTACCAGATAGCTTTTTAGGTCTGGGAGAAAGGAGAAACAGATACAAATCGGGAGACGACCGCGAAGTCTAGTCATGAAAATGTGCGGCGTAGAGGTTTTACATTGTGTATGTTAACCAGACTAAATAATGTACAACATGCCACGATTACTACGTTGAAGGGGACAACTTCGGTCACGTAATGAAAGGCAATAGCCCTATGGGTGGGGCACGGTCCTACATAGAGGGACGTAGAACACACCTATTGAAAGCGGTCTGCGTTTGTATAACGTTGTTGTGATTACAATGTGAAGTGAAACATTAGAATTGAGTCAAAAACGTGGTAGCGCATAAGTGGTGAAGGAATGGTAGGTTACTATAATCTATTATTTGACTGCAAGAAGTATAAGCGTTAGAGTGGCAGGAGAGAGTTAATATTGTTTCATTAGTGGCATTGTAGGGGAGAGATGGTACACAATCCTAAAGTGAACGTGTTCAATAAGTCTACATGTCTGAAAAAAACGCAGCGCTGTGCGCAGAAGCGATATTTGTCCAAGCCTGCTAGTGTATAAATGCTTGGACGGACTAAGCAGTGAGAGCGCATGTGCCAGAGCTGAAAGGCAGTATATCCCAGTGGTTCAGAACATACTTGGCGAATACCTATTAGTTGAACAACGGTATATATGGGGCGAATGCGCAGCTGTACGTAAAGAATAAGGCCTTTTTGCTTGCTATCGGAGGAGATATAAGTTTTAAGGACTAATAGAAGGAACCACAAGGGGGCTAAAGGTCAGTTTTAGCAGATTCAAATACTTTAAGGTGGGTGCACTGTAAGTTAGCACTAAGGTATGTAAAAATGAAACACAACGGTGCGCATAGAAAACTTAATGCTAGCCTGCTGAGATGAGAGCTGTAGAAGCTTACTTGATAAATAGCGGTGAGAGAGCTGAAGGCAAGCATAGATTTTTGAAGCAAACAGAAACTATGCAACTAATGCGCGGCGGCGCGCTGAAATTAGGTCAACCTAGGAACTAAGCGTACCGTACTAAAGCAAATTGTGCTGGTGAAAGCCAGTGCTAAAGCTGGGCTCCTGTATAAGGCAATTGTTAAAGACCTTACCATGATTAACGGATAAGTAAAGCTGCTAACATAAGAGCTTAAAGAGCAGCAGAAAGCTTGCTCACTAAGTCAACGTAGCTTGCTAGAAGAGAACTAAATGCATTACTTTACTTGCAAGGCAGTGGAATGGCGGCGCGTAGACATGCAGTAAGATTTGCAAACGTCAGAGTATAGCGAGCAAAAGCGCAGCTTTGCATTTATTCAAGCCTTTCTCGTATGCTTGCAAAGGGCGCCTAGGGGCAAGCTGAGCTGAAGAGACCTGTGATAGGGCTGTTCTCTTGTGAAAAGGGATGCGTCAGACATGTTGCGGCAAGTAGGATAACGGGACAACCATTAGTAACGGTTAGACTCTGAGGCTTGACATTTCCCTCAGGTTGAAAATAAAAATGTTTGAAATTTAAACAGTACATATCTGGGCCACATACACTGCGTTTGAGGGAGTAATAGGGTATTTGTTTTATAAGGAATGGTTAATGGGTGCACTAGTAACGGTAAAATCAACTAAAGAGCTGGATGGATTAATGCGCATAGAAAGAACTTGCAGCTAGCTCACGTCTGCACAAGTTTGCGTGCGGCACTGTAGGCCAAAAAGCTAACATAGTTGGTAAGCCAGCATACCTCCAGAATATCCGTTCAAGTAACAAAGTGCAGTGCGCTTAATACAATATCCCATCTTTTGCTTGCAAACGCAGCTAATGGGGGCACAGACAACGGAATTTGATTGAGCGTTCCAGAGTCGGCAGACCAGAAAGAGAAGCAATTTCGCCGAGTATCTGGACGAACCTGTTGGTGATTCAGGTTCGTGCTATTACCTTAGGTTGGTGTCTGTGCAGAGCTTCAGGGGGTTGCTCATTAGCTGCTTATCTAATATGAAGTCTCCGCGTGGCCGTTGGTGGCATCCAGTAAACACTATTATCGCGTGCATTCGTTGTTGGCACAGAAGGTTGCGCAATCAATTGTCGAATTTCGTTGCTGGACTTTGGGGAGTTTGGAGTGCTACGGGACCACACACAACAGATGCCCAGCCTTAATTGCTTATTTGACTTGTAGGCACACACCAGCATCATCCAGCACAAAGAATATGCTTGAAGCCAACGTCTTGAAGGCCCTTTGCATGAAGGCAACATTCTGGTTGAATATCCTTGGACAACCATCTGACTAACCTGCACAACCGGAGCCGTTCATTACCAACAGAACAATGCCAGTTTACCCCTATCCTGTTTTCAGATCCTGCGTCCAGTTTGTAGGTATACGCGTATCTATAGCGGATTTGGACAAGCCAGCATTTGTTCAAATTGCATGACAGTGCATTTCTCACCGACAAACGCCATTCCCTACCAATGTCGTGTTCGAGGCCCGCCCGGCTGTCCATCCCCTTGCTTGCCCGCCAACTGTTAACCTTTTTCGCGAAAAGTAAAAATATTGAAAGGGTAACTCTTTTTACAGCGTTGATAAAAACGAAGTACAAGCTAAGCCTAAGCGCCGAACAGTGCGGGACGCCGCACTTCACTCGAATCGGGCCAGGCGGTAATGTGTGCATTCTAGCTTCTAAGTGCCGGTTGAGCAAACTTGCCTACTCACTCTAATACTGAAGCACGAACACGGTAAATTAGCAGCTTGTGCAGGAAGGTTTGATGATCCAAGCTATCAAAGGCTTTCAAAATGTCCTTGTAAATAACATTGGTTCCTGTCCTCCCGTCGACTTTTCGGCTTACTTGTCACGTGCTATCAGCTGATTGTTTGTATCCGATCGACAGTTGCAACACCCGTGCTGCTGCGGCACGTGGATGCCGTAGCTTACTAGGTTGCTTAACAGAAGGTCCGCAATGATTGCTTCCATGGCTTTGGCCCGTACAGGGTGAAGAGCACCCTTACGGTAATCAGCAGGATCAGGTCTACTTCTTCCCAGCTAAATGCGGATAAGTATACTACTATTCCGTGTTGCTAAATCTACCTATGAATCTCGACAACCTTAGAGGAATCCGGTAAGTGGTTGTATTGTGGTTGTTTCTGTTACCTGCAGTGTATTAGGATGTATTTTATCCTTTCCAGAAGAGGCATGTGTACGCACAAAAGGTAGTTGTTTCATATACTTTGCTGTTCCGAATACAATGCTGGCTATACTTAAATGGTATAATGACAACAGCAAGTGTAGGGTTTTAGGTTCTTACACTTTAGAAAGTAGGCAAGTACCGGTCCCGTAAGGCTTTGGCCACGTCCATTGCTGAATGAATATACTTACCGATCCTTTTTGAGTGGTGAGCTTCCGTGTTGCATTTTGATGTCCAGTGACGCGAATGTAAGAAGCCTGTGCTTTAAAAGAATCGCATTGCTGGTTCCCGTTTGGGTAATAACTGGTTCACCTCAACCAAACGAACAGGTATATTGCTCTGAGCTGCGTCCGATGTCCATTTTCCGTGAGGGCATTGTACTTGGAGGGCGCTAGGTCCGATCCCAAAAGCCATAAATTTTCGTAATCGGCTTTGCAGGAAGAATTTTGTTTTGCTGGAACGGTGGAAGTCTTTTGGCAAAGTATTTAAGTAAATAGGGACTTGTAGGTTAGCTTGGATTATTTCTCCGCTATATATTAGGCGCACTAGGTCATGCATGACTAAATAGAATTTTCAGCGAATGCGACAAAACCTGATATTGCATAGTAGATGGCATCCTTACTGGCTTTGCATCGGACTCTTCGGCTTAGCAAATGTAATCAAACAGCAGCGTCGGGTGCTGGCTTTGGCCCAGTGTACTGATACCATTGACCCCTTGACCATGAGCTTCTGGCTGCTGAGCGCTAGTTCAAACCTCGTTTGCGTAGTTCCACTTTCGAACATGGTGGGCGCCGTGACATGAATGTATAGAGGGTTTACTGATTATAAGACATTTGAACGCTTCTATCTGGGTTGCTGGAGTTCGGATCACGAATGCTAAAAGCATCTGTAATGTGGTTATGAGTGCATTTATTATTTTTCACCATGCGAAAGGCCGATACAAGTCTGTGCTTTATCGCCATATTGGATTTGCTTGGTTGGCAAACTACAGACACGTGGCATGAATCGTCGTTTCTTAACCATTTCGCACGAAATAAGGTCAGTGGCACACGTTTGGTGATCATCTGTGTGCTCACAACGAAGATATGTTTTGTGTTAACAGCCATGGAGACAATTACACTTACTTAGATTAGAAGGAATTCCGTGGCCACTTCGCGGAGAATGGCATTTTTGCCTGTTATGGACATACTCAGCCACAAGCGACAACTGCACTCACCGCCCTCATGACAAGTCCAGCGTGGATAGCTGGACACGGTTTGCGAGCCGAACAAGAAAATAATAAAAAAGCCGGCCTCTAGTAACAATGTGTTTACTCACCTGCATCATTATCATTCGATTTTGCCACTCTTTTGCATTAATGACTGACTTCAACGACTACTGCCGGAACATTGCCTAGCCATGCGGCCAACCAAGGAAGAATTTTGGATCTCAGCCGACTGCGAATAGTAGAGTGCAAAATCGGTCTACACGATGCATAGCCGACTAGTATTACAATTCAACGGAAGCTATGGCAGTGTTCCAGGACGTGGTGGGTTTCCGCCTGGCAAGCGTTCTCCTATAGCAAGCCACAAATGTCAGCTTAACAACACTGCAACGTGGCGGATGTGACTCGTCACAAAATAAAGTCACAGCTAAACATTTCACACTGACGCAGTCCTCAGCCTTCTACATCCAACCTGTGCAACTGATTTTACTATGAAGAATGCTTTGATGGAACACAGATCATCCCGACTTCGTAATGGTCATTGATTGCACCAAAACCTTGTTTGGGCTCCTGTGCTCATGGATCACTACATGGCGAAATTACCCCCAACTTGTATCTTGACGCAACAGTTATGACTGATTTTTGCGCGCCACAGCGCCATCATGTTCCTTGGTCTGACTATTACCTGACAATATGCTCACTCGTATGGACTACATCTTTTCGTTTATACCTTTCATTAAAACGAAATGTTTTAACATTCCAAAGAAGCTATGCTTGTATGCATATTTGATCACGCCTTTACAGGTGTGTCTCGTTTTACCGAGAATATACCATTTATTTATTTATATTTTATTTATAAAGGAACATCGGGGCAAGAAAGGCTAACCAGCAGCAGCGCGTGGGCTGACTGGGTCACCCTAGCTTGTTAGAAGGGCGACTAAATAGCTTGCTTAAAGAAAGCAGGTTGGTAGGATAGAGTATAAGCATGTAAGAAAGTTGTTGAAGGCAGAACATATGCAGCTATAGCGCTACGGAGCTCATATTGTTAAGACTTTCAATCAAGCTGGGAGCAGAGAACTAAGAAAAATTGAGGCGATAAATAGGAAGAAAGCTGGACCCAAGTGAATGTTTAAGGGTCATGTACGGTACAGCGAGTAAGGGCTAATTGGACACCAGCAGCAGCGCTGGGACATATTCAGTCAACCAAGTTGCTAGAAGTGATCTATGGGAAGTAAAGTAATGATGTGGCTACAGCATAGCAGTTGATAGACATGCAGTAAAATAGTTGAAATGCTCAGAACCTATGTAGCCAAAGCGCAGAAGTTCGGAGATAGTTAAGGCGTGCATGTGTGCTTGGCGAAGCTTTCTACGGAAAACTGCGCTAACAAAGGGCACTGCTTGGGCTGTGCTCCTGTAGGTCACTAAATAAAATGATAAGGTGTACTTCCAGACATTCTAGATAATGTGCTCGCAAGAGTTCAGAACCATATTTACACAACTTTCAAAATCTGACTGCAGAGTGTGAACACTGAGATTATATAGTTCCTTTTGCAACCACCATGCCAAGCAGTATAGCAATAGTGCTCACACGCCTTTTTCAGTACTTGGAATATTACACCGCTAGTATTCTAGCCTCCGCAACGGATGCATAAGCTTCTTTAGGCGTACTGTTGTAGCGGTTTGGGCACACAACGGAAACTTCAACCGCTATTTTCAAGTGATCTATGTGCCTCCTAATTTTATTAGCTGCGAATGGGCGTGCAGAACAGCATTTGTGCACGCATTTTGTAGCAGGATCGAATTGTCCACGAAGTTCACCAAAAATTCTTTAGACCGTTCCAACACCCTCGGTAATTTACTTTATTGTTGGGCACATGAAACGGCGTCACAAGCGCAAAATTAGAAAAAATAAAAAGTGCACAAATATTTTTAGGGAAGCAAATAAAGGTAAAGTGCTTTATAAGGGATATAATAATGTAGGGTATTTAAACAGAAAAGTAGACAAATAAAACGTAAGTATACCCAAACATTGCTCACCTGAACTGTTATGTAAAGCACCAAAATTTAAACCCTCGTAAAGCACCGAAGGAAAAGAAAAACATTATCTAAGAAAAGCGCCTTGCGAAAAATGCGACAAATGTATGCTAGTTAGAGCACCCGTTGACGGCTAGCCAAGCGGCAACTAAAGGTATTAACATACTGCATTAGTTGTTCGTGATCCAATGGCGGGCTACGAAATACGCCATCTAGTTATTTTGTTTAAACTGAGTATGGGTTTTGCAACTAGGTATAGAAAAATTAAAGTGTAAAAGTAGCAAAGCGCCGTACGTTCTAAATAGGGCTACGTATCTGGAAATGCCCTGTATATCCAAAGACTTTCGCAATACCTTTGTATGACGTAGCCGCTCGAAAAGCAGACTTCACAGGCAAACCTAACAAGTATAATCGAAGAAGCGATAAGGTTACGCGGAGGTTAGGAAGTCGGTAAGGATTGTTAGTTATGCACGAGAATTCAGGAAGACTTTTTATTAGCCCACAAAACTGAGGCTTCAGTGTGCCATTTTAAGAGTATATTGGGCCACTTTATACACTAGGAGGTTAGAGTAACAGTAAAATATAAAGCTTCTATGTGGTTTTCAAAGTGTGTTTGTGTGGGTGTCTGTGGATACTTAGTCTGTAATCAATGCAACGTAAGAAGCTGTGGTCAAACAGAAAACAGCATAGAAGTTGAGTTGACCGGTAACCAAACAATGTATTGTGCTGGCTACAAAAATAAGAAGCTAATCAACAAGAACGAAAAAATATTGCGGTAAGGTACTCACCCAATCTAATTTTTTGACAAAAAAATTGCCCTCAGTAAAAACAAGTGGGGACGGGTTTGAAGGTCCAAAAACAACGGTAAAAATCCGCCCGTTACAGAATGCCAAAAGGGCGTGATGGCCGGTACACCAAAAGCCCCTCCCCTAGAAAGTCTGAAAAGATAGAAGCCCACGCTGGATCTGTTAGTGGGGGGAAGCGGGGAGGGCAGGAATTTGGTGGTGTATAGGTTGCAAGGGCTTGAACGCGGGATTCCAGAGTGGGGTGTGTGGGGCGGAGTGCGCTTGGTCCAAGCTTTGTTTTTTTAGTTATTTGTGATGGTCGCGTGGACCATATAGGCATCCTGCTTGGGGCTGTCCGGGGCGGGCTGGTCGGACTGCCAAAAACACCGGGCTATTCCAGCCAAAAACACCGACATGGGACCTTCCACCGCTACAGGTTTCGTCTGTGCCGCTTGTAATGTATCACTCATCCCAACAGCACACTAGGCCGTGGTCTTTGCTTCAAGTAGACGTCCGGTCGTCCCTCTTCAGCCGAAGAAAAAATATGGCGTTCCCCCCCGGCAAAAGCCTAGCCCAGGCGGCCTGGGGACCAGCTCGCCCATAGGTCGTCCCGCCAGCCTAGGCTGGCTAAACTGTTTTTGAATCAGATAGGAGGTGGTTTTTGGTCGGCCGGAGAAAGCACACAAAGTGTTTGCGTTTGGGCCGCGTGGCCAGCGGAAAACGAGCTTTTGTCTCATGACAGTTTCGATGGCTGGGTTTCTGGAAGGTAATCCCGCACTGGGGTGAACAAGGGTCTTGGTAATTAAAATAAAGCCGGAAAGGGAACGTGGTATTCAGGACAAAATCAAGTAAGCATTTTTATGTTTACTAAATATGTTTAAGCTTCTACGTTGGTTTTTTGCAAAAGGTTGTGTGGTTTGCGACGCACGGGTTACCACTAAAGCCGAAAACTGGGCGTTGTAAATAGAAATAGCAAAAGGTTTACAAAACCTGTCAAATGGACCGAAAGACGGACCTGTTTTAACCGCGTTGGGTTGTTTCCTAGTTTTTGCGGCGCGGTAAGTAGAGGTTTCGAGGCAGACGGTGGGGTTGCCGTATACCCAGTGTTTCGGGAAGTCCACAGCTGGAAGCCGGTGCTTGCGTGGATTGCATTCAAGATGGGCTGCTAGCAGATTCGACGAAGAAAAAGCCACTTTAAGTCGGTCGATGGACACGGTTGTTCGGTGGACCGTTCTTGGATAAACGTGAAAATGTTTCTGCGTCTGTTGCAGTATTCTGTATGGGACAATGTAAGGACGCTGGGGCGGGCGCTGCACTGCGTCCTTGCGCAGGAAGACGTAAGCGCCGATAGAGAGTACGCTGCGCAGTTGCACGTTTGGACGGCTCCCGAGCGGACTCGGACTCAGTGAAAGCTGCGTTGAGCTAGGGTTGACGCTAGGTTCAGCGGAGGCAAACCAGCCGATACGGAAAGCGAAATGAATTCTCCTGGCAACTTTATCATTCAGCTTCAAATCTGTTCTGCTAGTGATTATTGAAGTCAGCTTCGATGCCGCTGCGCTTGCAGAAGAATAACAGCGAAAGGTTTTAGCTCCAGCTGGGGTAGGATAAGAGCAGAGCGAGGCTTTTGGCGGCCTATGAAAGCGTTTACCTAAATCGTCTGCTGCAGTATGATAGCTGTAGTATGAATGCGGCGGCAGTCTAAATAACTGCAGAACGTATCGGAGCGTGAGACTTTAAAGGGCTTTCCTCGGTCAGTTGTGATAGTGGATGGGTATCCGTAGTGCGAGACCCATCCACCTAAGCAAGCCCGGATAACCTCAGCTGTGCAGTCTGTTACGGGAATAACCTTCGTCCATCTAATGACGCCGTCGACACGTGTAAGAATAGGTGCGAAGCCGCGTAAACGTGGCAACTGAACTGCAGTGTGGAAGTGTAAATGCACCATCCCAGAGACAGGGGCGGGCAACGTAACAAAAAGACCGTGGGTGTGACGAGGTATTTTGTCGCGCTCGCATTGAGGACAAGCGCTAGCCCAGGTACGAACATCTTCGTTTACGCGCGGCCGAAAAGAAACGTTTGGTGACCAGGTTGAAGGACTCACGGATACAGGGCTATGCTGATGAGTGCAGTGCAGCTACACTGTGCGCCTGAAGGAGACGGGCATATGGGGTCCAGGACAACCTGCGCAAGTGTCCACAAAGAATAGTTCCTCCCGTAAATTGGAGAGAAACTAATTGCACATGCAGAGAAGTGAACTTCAGAGTGCCTTGTATGCCTCTTTTCTGGCACTGAACCGATTGGCATGACGGGCACGGTCGACGGTAGACACAGACTGGAGCGTGAGGTTGACGCGTGCGAAAAACGTCGATGACGGAATTGTCAATCCCTGACATATGATGAATGACCGCAGTGAACTGCGTGACAACGTCTAGGTGTATTTATTACAATGGTAAATATTTGTCGCAAGTAGAGTTGAGGGTGAAGTTTAGGGTCTCGAAGTTAGTGTATTCTGTGAAAGCCGCGAGCTTGGTGTGTGTGTGCTGGATGTAACGAATTGCTAAGTACCTGGGGGCAGTTCTTTGCCAAACGTGCTGTATGCGGTATTTCGCTGGATACAAGCGTTTGGAGAATGACCATTAGGGATGCCATTGCTCACCCGGGTGTCGTGTAGGACGGCTCCTACTGCGACTTTAAGGCATCGAGTAGTACATAGAAAAGGGGTTGCAGTTAATTCGACATGAGCTAAGTGGTCTATGTTCGGGAAGGATCACTGAGCTCGTTCAAGGCTGTCAGTGCTGTGTCAGGAAAAGCTACCTTACTTTCATTTCACTGAGTAGGTCAGCCAGAGGCTGAATACGCTGAGCGCAGAGCAGAATGAAGGGCCGATAGTGTTGACCAAACCATAAAAGCGAAGATGCTTGAACGAAGTCGAAGCTGGTTAGTCCTTGGTTGCCCCAGATGTTAACAGGGACAACTTCCATACCATAAGATGAAACATGGTTAAGGAATTCTACCATTGATTTGCCTAGTTCACATATATCCGGGATGACTGCCACAACTTTTGGGTCCAAGCGCTGGAAGAGAGTTGAAAGATGCTCGAAAAGCTCATTGTTATCCATGAACTGGCTATTAAGTAATATCGTGTAAGGAATAAGCGCCTTCTAGGCCACGGTGGGATCCTACATGTGTGGGATGAGATACATACCATCCGACACATTAGGCCGTTTAAATTCGCGGTAATCGCCGCAAGAGCGTCAGTCGCTGGGTTTCTTGGGACAACCTGTAGTGGAGAGGACCGAGGGCTTTCGAAAGTCGGATATATTCCAACTTAGAGCTCGTGCTCCACCCCCGATTCAGCTACTTTTGGTTTTCGGGCATATAGTCGGCGTATACAACAGGAGAAAGGTGGGCCATGCGTACCTACGTGGTTCAGGACTTGGGATGTCACGGGTTAAACTTCGTCATGGGCTGCGGAGCTTAGAATACTAGGAAAAGCTGTTGGCGTAGACTGGCTGGGTATGAGAAAATGCCGTTGACCGGTGTTATGTTTGCGATATCGGCAGCGGTGCCTCACTCGCTGCTTTTGGTTGCAGTGTTTCTACCAGCATCTGTCGTTTTGCATCGACCAAAAGGTAGTCATATCTGAGAAAGTCAGTGCCATTGACGGTAAAGGGGACGTCAGCGACGGTGCATACCCCGCGGAAGCTGCGCCGAAGACCTAGGCTCAGGTTAAGCGACCGATGGCCCTAGCTGACTATTGGCGCGCCATTGGCTGTACAGGTTTGTTGATAAAGTAGCTGTAGGGTCAATTGGCATAGGGGTCATGAGGCTAACTTCCGCCCCGGAATCAACTAAAGTACTGGGTGTGGATTCATAACCCCTACTGAGCTCAGACGACTTTGAGCTTTGCCGAGGTCGTTCTCGGCCATTACAAGCGGCGTGGAAGATCATTTGTACGGAGTAGCCACAGAGATGTCGGCACATACGGGCTTTATACCAAAATGTGAGTACTGAAAGCACGTAACCTGGGCATTCAGCTTTTTGTGCACATGGGGCGCAGACCCGGAGCAGCTGCGGTGTTTACGGTTAGAATTGAGTTCTTTTCTCTGGCGCTGCAGCGACCTACCCTGCGATGATACTGTGTCTATTGCCGACCGCTGGCCGCTCGTGTCTACGCCACTACAACCTGTTTAGGCGCTTTGGCTTCTGTACTCTGACTGGTGCCCGTGCGATTATGCTGATCTGCTAAAGCTACAGCTGCTGTGAGTAGCAAGTCAATTGCTGACTGCAAGGATAACCTGTGTGCGTATCGAAAAGCAGTTGTTATCCGCTGATGGCGGAGAATCCCTACGTTCATTTTGGACGGACAGATGAACAGATGCAAGTCACGCAACGACGCTGTGGGCAACCCTCCTCTTATTTGTTGATCACTAAATAGTTTTTGCAGTCGGATGTTGTCAGAAGGCGTGATTTCGCTGCACAACTAGCCGGTTTACAAGTCTGATATTTCAGTAATACGTTGGGAGCCAAATAGAAGGTTGCTTTATGCCAAAGATGTACTTTGAGGAAGACGAGATCACGGCTGATGATACATGGCGATATCAGATGAACACCAGTGAAGGTAAAAATTACATGCCAGCTGCAAAAGCATAACGTAGGATAAATCTCCAAAATGGCGGAGGTGTTAACGCATCTGCATTGACAACGACAGGCTCTACGGCGCTAACTGCGAATCGTAATAGATTAAACTCTATATAGCCTATAATAAGAAGTAAATAAAAATGAGGTAAGGTAAGAAAACCATCTGATAAAAATTAATGTCACAAAGTATCAATGGACGAGCTCAATAAACTTAAAGCATCACAAATGGACTGGTATCCTGCGCCTGAGCGCGTCACCACTAGTGGCTGTCTGCTGGGCTATTAACTCGGTAATCAGAGACACGTTAACACGCCCAGTGTCAAATACGAGACAGCATTGGACCATTGGTGTATCTTGTATATTATAGGAATACTAAGTGAATCAACCCCAAACGAGAAAGGGTGCAGCAACTAGCTCCAACATAATTTGTGACAACAGAATGGCCTTACATAAACCGACGGAGGATTTTGAAGGTATAGCCTATGTTGCAACACCAGCAAAAGGAACCGTTTCATGATACACTACCAAGTGTAGCACAGACTTCGAGCTCCAAGTTGTGTGAATAATCAGGAGGCTTTAGGAACATGTTGCACAAGCCCGGCCAGGGAAAGGCACACATTTTTAAATAACCGCAAATATAATCCCTTTGCGACTCTCCTTATCTCCATTTGGATATGTCACTACTACTAGTGAGCTAGAAGGCACATGCCGCTTATAGTAAAAACAGGCTGTCTACCTGCGACGACGAACCCACAGCAATTCATCCGACTTATGTATATTTGCAAAGTCATGCTAAGAGACACACAGTGCCATCAGAAACCATGGGATCAATAACGAAGGTACAGAAACAGAAAAAATAAAACACAATCACAACAGTGTCCATGGTTTCCTCAGGGGCGAGAAACTACCCGGTTGCCCAAGCCGAAGTAGGGTGTTGACTTAGGGGACACCACCCCAGCTTCGGCTGAATA
>CALYDF020001141.1:0-12571 GCA_944474145.2 Dicrocoelium dendriticum
ACGCGTGCGGCGATTCAACGAGCTACTGAGGAGCATTCCACCATTTTTTCTAAAAACCTTGTATAAAGGCGCACGTCATAATGACACCAAAATCAACTAGGCTATTCAGATAAAACAAGGTTAACAGCGATCAGAAGTAAATAGCTATTTCTACGGAAACTGTGCCGCAATCAATCAACCACACAACTAAGCACTAATCACGCAATCACCACGTGACACTATGTGAAACTGGTCATAATAACTGCTGAAGAAAAGGAACGGGAAGCCCTCTTTCAAGAAGAATTAGCTTCTTTAAACGCCGCTAACATCCCCGGAATCGCAATGGTCTCAAACAACGGATATTTCAGAAAATACATCACATAATGACAGATCTAACCAGATATGACTCATGGACTGTTGAGGGACACCACATTCTCGTTTTAATCATCAAGTCAAGTCAAGGCAAACACACTCTAATCACTGCCGCATCACTCATATCCTCATTATGGCACTGGCGAAAAACTGAGATGATCGACATTTCAAACAAGATAAAGAGGAGGTTTACGAAATCACGACCAGCTCACCCGTGGATGCAGATGGAACTGTCAAACATCAGTGAGATGTCCGAGTTGACGACAGGTTTCGTGCGGTCGATATCACTGGGGAAATTGGCACCACAAGATCAAGGATTTAGAAAGGTTCACGGATACAGGCGTCCAAGGCAGGAACATTAGGAGCCGAAGCTTCACTGGATGTGACGATGCGTACGGGGCGTGAAGCACAAATATTCCGATACGATGAATGTGAAATGAGGAGACTAGTGATTCTTCAATCCCCACAGGCAAAAATAGTAGAGAAATGTTCATTCCACTTGGGCAGAAGTTTGATCAGTCCGCGGTAGTGATGAATGACTCTAGCTTAACATGGAATCCCAAAGACGCGAAGGCACTCTCACAAGCCGCACAATGATACGTTTCGACCACCGACTGCATGAAACAAACGAAGGAGGAAAGTCGAGATCACAGCCTCAATGAGATGAAATGGGTGGTGATAATCCAACCACTAATGACCGCCAGCTATCCAACGATGACAAGTGCCCACGTCAGGTGTGTACACTGACGCGAGAACGTATTTTGACTCACGGACCTCAAAGCATGGGTGCAGATAGTAACTAAAAAACAAAGATAGAAAATGAGCGCAATTGGACAGAGAAGCTTGAAGCTGACGATTCCTATAAAGAATCAGCTTCATAACCAGAGCTGGAAGCAGACAATGGAATTAAACCAAGGACGACAACGTTGTTGGTAATTAAAATAAAATTCAGAGAATCCGTGATTCACTCTACCTTAGGAGATCAACCGTGATCCGAGTACGATAGGTGCATATGACAGCTCACCGCCCTATGACCATAACATTCAACAATGCTAAGGAGTAAATCGGAGTTAACCAAACCGGATGAAAGAAGCTGGGAGGGGGTGTAAACGCATCAAAAACGGCGCTGTAGCATAAGCCCGTCAGTCGATGAGTAGGGTGATCCAAGAGACCTTATTCTGACGTAGTGTAAACGATAGACCGACTGTCCTAAACTGAATTTCCTGATGCATCATCATCATTATATGCGCTAGCTACAGGTGAAAAACAGCTATGGTGCCACAATGCAAAAGAAAAGAAAAAAGTGAAACAGAGGCATGCCGGTTGAGTCACCAGTAACGGATGGGTTATCGTCCTGGAGAGCTAACAGCCGGCTTTTGTGCCGCAAAAAGTCAAATGATGCCTATTAACTGAGATCATGGTTGAACGGAAAGGCTAAGCGGAGGGGGAGGGACAAAGGAACTCACAACACAAACGCCAATGAGGTCGGCTCATAGCCATGTCAACAATTTCCTGATGGACATCAGCCGCTTCGTGGAACGGTACCACTGATCCTTTGTTCAAGTAAGCCCATTCTCAAGCTGATATAGAGGAACGGTGTCATGTACACAGAATCATAGAAAGCTACGAAAATGTCCTCTAATGGAGCCAGTTATTGTTGGTAAAAGGAAACGGTCCTAGATTTCACATTACGTGAGTCGACATCAACGGCCACACATGCGCCGCTGTTATTTCTGCGGTTAAGATAAACGAACACCGCCGTAATGATGGTAATGATGGTGGCGGACGAAGCACCATCACCAATCAGATGCTCACACATCCAGCGGTGACTGTCCATAGGTATGCGTGCAAACATCTGTCTATCGCTCACCACGCATTGGTGAGTTGCTCTCACCAACATGATTGATGCGCTGTTCATGGTTCTTGTCAAAACACACAGTGCGTGCCACCTTCTCGGTGGGTTTTGTTGTCCGGCTACGAAAATGTGCTGGGTTGACAAATCTTGCGCAAACATTGGCGACAGAGTCTTTAACAAGATTTATTCGGTATAAGCCACCTTACTCCACCTGATTCGCTTTGGAAAGAAACTGCTACCAAGCCCTCGCTCGCAGTTTAGATTCGGTGGAAGCAAATATTCTGTGATTACAGTAAACTATTCGGGACCATAAATCCTTACATCAAAAGTATTGAACATCAGCCTGGTAAATTATTGTGACAACATTTGGGTGCAATGTCAGAGGCATTTAGATGCCCTATGGCTATAGGAGAATACTTATCCATAAGGCTAAGACCTCTGGATGGGATTTATGGCCTATTTGCTTTCACAGCAAGGCATAATTTTGCCCAAATACAACAAGGGGAAGAAAAGCGTTAACGAATATATAACACGCATGCAACAATCGCTGTCTGACTGCCGTTATAATGAGATCGGGTTCACAAAATTTGAAGAGGTCCTGCCTGTTCAACGTCGGTTGGTTGGCAATGCGATAGCAAGGCTAGAGAGCACCTATTCAAAAAGCAAAAGCAAACTTACTTGAGAAGCCGCATATACATTAGTGAAACAAAGAGAAAATGCGCTTTAAAAAAATCAAATAACAGCCAACACGATGAATCTTCAGATGCAATCTACGCATCAATATCTTCTTCATTATTTACGTAAGCTAGAGGTGGGAAACACAGCTACTGTGCCGCAATACATAGAAGAAAAAAGGAGAAAAAAATGAAACAGGTGCAAGCCAGCTGAGCTACCGGTAATGGATGGGTATCGTTCCGGTAAGCTACCAGCCGACTACTATGCAAAATGTAATAAGGCTAAGTATTGGGATCGTGGTTGGAGGGAGAGACTAAGAGGGATGGGGTGGGACAAGGAAATTCACAGCAAGAACGCCACTGAGTTCGGCTCCTAGTCATGCCCACAAGCGTATCCAACCAAACGCGTTCATCGTTTTTCGGATCTCAACTAGGGGGCCAAGACGCTCCAATCGAGACCAGCTCCGAAGTGAAGGCCTTCATTCCTCTCAACCAAGTCATCGCATGGCCACCCCTCCCCTTCTCCCATCCATACTCCCGGAGCGCAAACAACGTACATCGCGGAAGTCGATGGGCTGGCATGTGTAACACGTGGCCCAGTCATCGGAGCCTGGTGCGTGAAAGGACGGTGCTGAGTGGTTCAGCTATTTTTCCTATGCCGTAAACAAGGTGTCGAACACGCTCGTTGCTTACTCCGTGTTCCTACCAGATGTGAGCCAAATTGCGAAGGCACCGGTGGTCGAACCTAACTAGCCTCTTTATGTCCGTCGATCTTAGGGACTAGGTTTCACAACCGTACAGTAGGGTCGAACGTATCGCTGCATTGTACACTCTACACTTCAGGGCGACAGTGATATCGAGTCACCGCCATAAATGACGAAGGTTAGTAAAAGCGCCTCTAGCTTTTGCTATACGGTTCGTGATCTCATTTTCAAACCCACAGTTGCTGATACAAGTTCCCAGGTAGTAGAATTGCTGAACGACTTCTAGCTGATTCCCACCAAGGGTCAGCGCAGTAGGCGGTCCAGACCAATCTTGGAGGAACGCATTGCACTCCGAGGGTGCGAAGCAAAGCCCGAAGTGACAAACAGCCAGTGTTAATATGTCCAATGCAGCTTGGCACGTTTGTCAGCTGTCACAGGGGAATATCGTCTGCATTCTCCAAGTCAAGTCGTTCTCCGGGGAGCAGATCCACACCTTCCAAGTCGTGTCCTGTGAACGCGAAGAGAAGAGAAGAAGAGAAAAGGTGAAAACGGGTATCGTTGTCTCACACCGCTGGAGATATTAAAGGGCGACGACAGCTTGTCGTAAGCCCTCACTCTGCCTGAGCTACGCGCGTATAATGCTTGGATAATATTTACATATTTCTCGGGTACACCTTTCCTGACTAGACAATCCTAAAGTACACGTCTATCCGCCAAATCTTTGATGTCGATGAACACGACTACGGTGGGCCGCCAAGATATGTGACGGTGCTCCAACAACTGACGCAAAGTGAAAATGAGGTCAATACAGCCACGATCTCGACGAAACCCGGCTTGCTCTTCCCGAATATGACTTTCACGAGTGCCAGTCAGTCTGTGAAGAATGAGAGAGGCAAGCAATTTTGAGGCGATGGAGATCAGATTGATTGCGCTATGGCTGTCGCATTCCGATCGTGAAAAGTGGGATTATGACGAAGCGGCTCCAGTTGATTAGGACAGTTTAATGCTCTGTCTCACTAGTAACTCGTGTAAATCATCCACAAGAGCAGGTCCGCCGAATTTGAAGAGGGTTGGAGGAAGCTCGCCTAGTCCCCCGGCTTTATATAACTTCAACAGTCCGATCACCCGTTCGACTTCTGGGCGAAAGGGCGGACCCCAAGGAACAGCCCACGGAGAAGGGAGATCAGTGGCACGCAAGAAATCTAACAATTCCGACCGATTAAATTGCCATTCAAATGCTCAGTCCAACGTTCCAAACGTTTTGACAAATTGTGGATAGGCTGTCCACTCTCGTCACGTATAGTCTCACTAAAACCAGGTCTCCTGATGCCCGTTTCAAGTATCAGACGGAATAACTTAAAATGGTTACCAAGGGCAGCGGCCATTTCCATCTCTGAAGCACGATGAGACCACCAGGATCCGCAATCTCTCCTGAAGCTAGCACAGAGTTTTGCCAGGAGTTTTCTGAAAGTCTCGTTGTGTTCGCTTCCACACGGAATGTGCCGGCGACCAACCATAAGCTTCAGACACTGCGAAGAAACCCGATGTCTATGTTGACGATTAGACTTACCATACGAGTAAGGTTTGATGAACATGATACCAGTGAGCTTAAATTTCATCCAGTGAGCGCTAACTCAACTCGCATGATAGCGTACTTTGACAGACAATCAAAACAACTGGCTTCGCCAGCTTCGTCAGTGTCAATGCGCTCACAGCGTCGTCGTGGGCATCCGCCAATACGCTTCCGCACTTCAGCACATACAAGTGCATGATCGGTGTCCAAACATGTGCTCCAAATCGAACAACAGTTTTGGATGCAGCCTCTCCATCGCAAACTTATCGCAATGTGAACGATTTGCGTCCAAAGCTGATTCGAGACTGGTGGGCGCCAAGTCACCCTCCGGAGGATGCTGTGTCGGAAATCAGTGCTCGCAAGAAATAAGCGGACATCTTCACACAAATGAAGTAAGCGCTCAACGTTATCATTACGGGAGCGTACATGTTGGCCGCCCAGATGCAGTTCATCAGTGGATAATTTTCCAGCTTCAGTGTTCAGATCCCCAGCCAGCACAACAGTGTCCGAGCTTCTTCTGTGGCGAAGGAGCTGGGTCAGTTGGCGGTAGAAGTCATCCATTACAGTTTGTGAGGGCGTAGGCAGCGATGAGGAATGGACACCTATTAGTCCCGCGCGACCACGAAGCTTTGAACGAGCCAGCCAATCGGGCCGCACATATCCGGCTACTGATTGGGATACAAGCGATTAGAGCAGCTTCAGCCCGGCTACTCAGGGCAATACCAACGCCGGCTTGGCTGGTGCTCGAAGCTGCCTCGTCCCCGGATAGGCGCAATGAGAAAGTGCCGCTGGCGTCACCTCTAAAATGGAGCGCAAAGTGAGCACAGAGTTCGAGTCTTGCAGATAGGTCTCCGATAAGCAGCAGATATCGATTGAAAGGGTCTCTAATGTTCGGGCAAGTGCTGCCTGTTGACCGATCCGTAGCAATGTGAGTACACTGAGGAATGCCAACCTGAAGGATGATCGAGGGCTCCAAATGGAAGCCAACGATCTGGGCTTGGCCGCCTCCTTGGACATGGGTTTGTCGACAGGGCAAGAATGGCGCTCTGCGTTCACATATGAGTTGAAACTAGAAAAGCCTATCAAAGCAAGGTGAGGGAGGACCCAGAATTGGGGGCTGAAAACAGAGGGGAGAAAAGTGAAGGTGAAACGGGACGATAAAGGTGAAAAAGTGTGAGAGACGGAATAAGAAGATGGGAAGGTTGAGCAGTAGCATTCAAACCCCTATCCACACTACTCGATGCAGCGGATAGGGCACCGTTGATTATCTTCTGCGTAGGTCAGAACATCAGGAAATGGTTTGACGAAAGATTCATAGTATTGCGTAAGCAGGGTACTGTCAGGTTGCCCAGGTCTACACAGGAGAACGATTAGGGTTCTCAACCAGCCTTTGGTTCAATACCTGATCGCAAGGCAGCGGGTTTGGCGTTGAGCAACAAAGAGTCCGTTTTAAGGAATAAGGAGCCACCTTCATTCCAACCAGCAACCTGGAAGACCAAGAGGCTGAGTTTGTCTAGCCTTTAACCATTGACCAATCTGGTATGAGTGGCCCTGAAGATGCAAAAGAGCACCACCCAGCATAGCTCAATGGATCTCTGAAACACACAAACCATCGCATTACGGTAAGGTCCAGCCTCATTGCAATGGATGCGGTCAAACCTCGATTGTCAAGGAACAACAAACGCTGACTTGTGTGCTACGTGTGCGCCGAAGACTAATTACAAACGCAAACAATGCACTTGTCACAAGTACGGCAAAGCTAGACACCTTGTGCTTGCCTGCAGCTCAACAGTGCTTCCACGTCTTGTAGCTCAGCGAAGCGTAGAATTCCGACGAACCCATATCTTACTTGATTTCACATAACATTCCGTTCGTGCAGAATACCTCAATACGCTGTGGACTTAGAGAATAAAGGCCAATCGGTGAACCAGTCACGTTGGTCAACCATCGTACGCTAAACGACCTGCCTGCAGATTCTGACCCAGTCTACTTTACGTTCATACACTGGAGATGTGTGAAGTAAGGGTTAATTGTTGTTAACACAGATGGTGCGAACTTGCTTGGCACAAGCTGGCAAAACCATATGCCAGAGCTATTTCAAACCGTCAAAATAGTGGACCATCATATTCCAGTTCATTCATTGTTGAGAATATACGCTTGTGTGTTTGATGAAACGTCCCCCGGTAAAATGTCAGAGCGAACGCCTGACCGAAATTGTTCAAAGCAAGGGGGAAAGCATTTGCTATCTATTCGTAAGTTTAGTAAGGATTAGAATATTAGTGCCTGTGCACCACTCATCATGCATCGCGACGATGGCACAGCTAGTATTTGCGGTGAACATAAAGTGACTGTCAACCAAGCGGCGACGCTAGAACACTACCTAATCTGCGGATAGATGAACTATATGAAACTCTCTCTTAAGTGGCCAGAAGTCTTCCAAACTTGATTTAAGCCACGCCTACTCCAAAGTAAAGCTGCATGAATTCACCAGGCAGATACCAACCGTCAATACGCACTTGGGTCTGTTCCACTCCATTTGGAATTACTTAGGCACAGGCAATGTTGCAGAGAATTATTGACAATTTGGTGAAACGAATACCTGGTTTACGTGCTGACCTAGATGATATACTAACTTCAAGTCGCACTGACCGCAAGCACACGACATCACTTGTGGTGATCGGCTGATCTACCGAACAACCTCCTGGTGGTGCCAACTGAGTGGTTCGCGATTATCTCGTTCGAGCGAATGGTTCGGCAGCAGTGTCCCAGAATGTGGTGGGTTTTCGTCTGGGAAGCGTTCTCCCTATAACATGTCACATACATATGTGACGTGGTGGATGTGACCCGCCAATAAATAAAGTCACTGCCCCTTGCCCCTCTCTGAGTGGCATTGTCACTCAAGGGTGTGTTGGGCCCTTGGCCCCTCACGGACCAAAAGGCGTATGAAACACTTGTTTGGTCACCGGATCTCAACGGATTACGATACCGTCATATCGTCCTGCTGCCTTGTAGATTGATCCTGGGTGGTTAGGGCCCCGTAAGACAACCCTCTACTTCGGCATGGGCAACTGGGTAGTATCACGCCCACTGACGAACCAAGGATGGATGGATTATATTGCTGCCTCATTGCTATGTCTTCTGGCTATCCTGTCATTGCTGCTCAACATCCGCTCACAGATGGTCCCACGCCCTGTTCCTTAACTACATCTATCTCTTCCGGTAACCGTCAACAACTGCTCACTGGTCGTATCTGAGTTCCGAACCAAACTTTTGGTGTTCGTTGTCCGGTGGTCACGAAATTCACACTTCACCGAAGCCCAAGCTTTCCTTCGACCTGATTCTCCATTCGGATTTGAAGCGTTCAATGTGTGCACTCTGATGCAGATCGGACGACAGGCATGCCTGGCCCGCACCCTTGAGACACCCTCGATGGACATCTGTTGCCTTTCCGAAACCAGGTTGCAAGACGCCATCATACCGAACTCTCCGGCAAACTCTAACGTGAAATACCACTTGCGCCTTTTCGGAGACCCAAAGGTCGCCGCTTCGGACCAAGCTGGTGCTGGGTTGCACTGAGTGACAGGGCTGAGGCCGATTTGCTTGACTGCATCTCAGACAACGGTCGCCTATGTGCAGTCGGACTACGAGGTTCATGTAAGTTAAATGAGCGTCTAGATGTTACGCGTGCATTGTTTGTCATCTCCGTCCACGCTCCTACAGACTGCAGCCCGAATGCAATTAAGGATTGCTTTTACCAACAGCTACCTGACCGTCTGCGTTCCTTAAAAATATCTGACACTGTCATCCTTGCCGGAGATTTTAACGCACCAGTGGGCCACCTGCCACCAAGCGAGTACCACCTTGGGGTTATATTTGGCCACGGTATCAATCGATCAGACAATGGAGACAGCCTGCTCACTCTTTTCTCTGATCATCGCTTGTTTCTTTCGAGCACCACTTTTCGGCATTCGAAAAGACAGGCTGTTATATGGCGCCCGCCTTCTCAAATGCAAGAGTTGTCCCAGTTTGACCACACAGCAATAAGCTACAGACAAACTGCCGATCGTACTAGTCAAACTGACTGGATTCCGATCACGCACTTGTCCGCGGCAAGATTTGCATGCGTTTCGGGTGATCATCCAGATATATGCACTACCGATCGAACGTCGAAAATCGGCAACATTCTGCGCCGTTAGCCAAGTACCAGACTACTTTGTCAACACTGCTTGCTTCATCCTCTGAAGATGGTCTCAATTCGCAATGGATGCACATCAAAGATGTCTTAATTTCTGCCTGTATTGTCAGTTGTGAAATTGTTTGTCACCATCTGAAAAACTGGATCACCACTGCCTCCTTGTCGCTGATAGACGGACGCCGCTTGATCCCAGCCGACACCAGCTGTAGTGTGGAACGCCGATCCCTGGATGGAGCGTTGCGTAGGAGCTTACCGAAGGGCAGTGAGACCTGGTGGTGTGAACGTGCTAGAGAGACGGAACATGCTAATCACTATGGTAATACAAGAAAGCTGTTCCACCTCGTCCGAGTCACCGAAGGCTTCTGATCTGGAGTAAGCGAAACAATCTGCGAAGAGGATGGCTTCCTTATCACTAACCCTCAACGACGGTTGGAGCGATGGCCGAACATTTTCGCTCGCAGTTTTCCTGCCCGTCAGCTCTATCGTTTTCCAATGGGATGGGCACTGGTGATGAGTGGAGCATCAAAACTTATCCTCTCTCCATCGCAATCAGGCTGCACCTTACCGTAATGAGATGGGTCGTGTGCTTCATAGATCCATTGAGCTATGCTGGCTGATGCTTTTGCACCTTCAGAGTCACTCATACCAGACTGGTCAATGGTTGAAGGCTAGACAAACTCAGCCTCCTGGTCCTCCAGGTTGCGGGTTGGAATGAGGGTAGATCCTTATTCCTTAAAACGGACTCCTTGTTGCTCAACGCCAAACCCGCTACTTCGCGAGCAGGTTTTTGAACCAAAGGCTTTGGTTGAGAACCCTAATCGTTCTCCTGTCTATACCTGGGCAACCTGACAGTATCCTGCTTGCGCAATACTATGGATTTCTCTTCAAACAGTTTCTTGATGCTCTGACTACCGCAGAGGATAATCAACGGTGCCCTATCTGCTGCATCGGGACGGGTGGATAGGGGTTTGAATACTACTGCTCAGGCCTTCCCGTCTTCTTATTCCCCCTCTTAAGCTTTCTCACTCTTACCGTCCCTTTCCAACTTCACTTTTATCCGCCCTGTTTTCAATCTCTCGATTCTGGACCCTCCCCCAACATGCTTTGCTAGGCGTTTATCTCCTAATTTCAACTCATGCTAACGCGGAACGTCACTCCTCTCCTGCCGACAAGCCCATGTCCAACCAAGCAGTCCATAACTGTTCATCGGCTTCCATTTGGAGCCCTCGGTCCTCCTTCATATTGGCATGCCTCAATGTACGCACATTGCGACAGATCGGTCAACAGGCAACAATTGCCCGAACATTAGAGACCCTCTGGATCGATATCTGCTGCTTATCGGAGATCCGCCTGAAGGAACTCGAGCTCAGTGCTCACTCTGCGATCCCCTTCAAGTGACGCAAGCAGTATTTTCTCACTGCGCCTATCCGGTGACGATGCAGCTTCGAGCACAGGCCAAGCTGGTGTTCGCAGTGCCCTGAGTCCCTGGGCTGAAGCTGCTCTAATCGCTTGTATCCCAATCAGTAGCCGGATGTGTGCGGTCCGATTGGCTGGCTCGTTCAAAGCTTCGAAGTCGCACAGGACTAATAGGTGTCTATTCATCATCGCTGCCTACGCGCAGACAAACTGTAGTGATGATTTGGTAAAGGATGGCTTCTACCGCCAACTGACCCAGCTCCTTCGCCCCAGAAGAAGCACGGACACTGTAGTGCTGGCCGGGGATCTGAACGCAAAAGTTGGAAAATTGTCCACTGATAACAGTGAGTGGTTACTTCATTTGTGTGAAGATGCTCGTTTATTTCTTGCGAGCACTAACTTCCGACACAGCACCCGCCGGAGGGTGACTTGGCGCCCACCAGCTTCGAACCAGCTATGGACGCAAATGGATCATATTGCTATCAGTTACCGATGGAGAGGCTGCGTCCAGAACTGTCGCTCGATTTGGAGCACAGGTGTTGACACCGATCATGCACTTGTATGTGCTGACGTGCGGATGCGTATTGGCGGACGCCCACGACGATGTTGTTAGTGCATTGACACCAGCCAACTGTTCTGAATGCGTATCGAAGTACGCTGACATGCCAGTTGAGCAAGCGCTCACTGGAGACAATTAATGGTCACTGGTCACATGTTCACCAGACCTTGCTAGCAGCAGGCAAATCCTCATGTGGTATGTCTAATAGCCAACTTGGATACTGGGTCTCTTCGCGGTCTCTGGAACTTATCGACGCTCGCCGGCATATCCCAGCTGGAAGCGAACACAATGAAACTCGCAAACCGCTCCGGGCAAGACTCCGTGCTAGTCTGAAGAGAAACCGCGAATCTTGCTGGTCTCTTCGTGCGTCAGAGATGGAAGTGACTGCTGCCCTTGGAAACCATCGTAAGTTATTCCATCTGATCCGGGAAACAGGCAGCAGGAGACCTGGTGTTAGTGAAACTATACGTGACGAGAGTGGACAGCCTATCCACAGTTTGTCAAAACGTTTAGACCGTTGGGCTGAACATTTTGGAAAGCAATTTAGTCGACTAGAATTGTTCGATCGCGCTGCTCCGTGGGTTGTCCCTTTGGATCCACCCTCTCGCTCAGAAATCAAACGTGAGATCGGACTGTTGAAGTTGAACAAAGCCGCGGGACCAGATGTTCCTCTTCCAGCCCCCTTCAAATTCGGAGGCTCTGCTCTTCTTGAGGAATTACACGAGTTACTAGTGAAACTGTGGGGGCAGGCGACTGTCTCAACGGACTGGAGCCGCTCCGTTAATGTTCCCATCTTCAAAGGAGGCTCGCGTTCGGAATGCGGCAACCATAGAGGAATCAGTCTGATCTCCATCGCCTCCAAAATCCTTCACAGACTGACTGGCACTCGTAAAAGCCAGATTCGTGAGGAGCAAGCCGGATTTTATCGGGGTCGTGACTACATCGACCATATCTTCATCTTGCGTCAGTTGTTGGAGCACCGTCACACATATTGGCGGCCCACCGTAGTCGTGTTCCTCGACATCAAAGGTACCTTCGATTCGGTTGATCGACGTGCTCTTTGGAATTGTCTACTCAGGAAAGGAGTGCCCGAGAAATATGTAAATATTGTCCGAGCATTATACGCGCGTAGCTCGGGCAGAGTGAGAGCTTACGACAAGCTGTCGCCACCCTTCAATATCTCCAGCGGTGTAAGACAAGGATGCCCGTTGTCGCTTTTTCTCTTCAATTTCGCTATTGACGAA
>CALYDF020001143.1:0-25007 GCA_944474145.2 Dicrocoelium dendriticum
ACTTTGTCACATTTCTGTGCCAACATGGCAATGCACTTTACGAGTGGGTTGATCACACACCCTTTACAGATACAAACGGAGCCACGTGTGTAGTGTCGATATTTTACTTTCTTCTCACTTCAAGTAATGCATTTGGGATGGCTTTTCTTACCACCTTTAAGACATATTATTCCAGTTCGAATAGTCTTGGAGCACGATTTTGAATCGCAAATAACATATGCCTGAGGCTGCATGGACCATGTACACATTGTGGTTCTCGTTGGTGTGTTGCTAATTGTGTTCAAAGTCAGTCATTTGGGTACATTGCGATCGCTTTTCATTAGCAGCGATCAACGCACCGTTTGAGTCGAAACAGGCGAATGCTGTTGATTGACGATTAGAGGAGTAAAAGGAAGATTATGTACTCAAATATATAAGCGGGTGTCGCATAGAGTTTGGTGAATTTCTGCTGAGCTAGTGGTTACAGCTCCAACGGTGATGTGTGCTAGACAATCGTATGTGGGTAGAGCTGTTGAATAGCGCTGGATAAGTATAAGCATAGTAGGTTGCACAGTAATCCATCGGGAATTGTGCTTAGTAAACCCAAAATCAGAAGAGAGTTGAGTCAGTGCGACCACAAGGTAGGAGTATAGAAGTGCCTAAAGGTGCATGTGGAACCTGCCGTTGGTCCAAATTTGAATTTCATGTTACAACTGCTTCTCTTACTTCCATGCTAAATGTGGAAATATCACGCTAAGCGAGGTTGATCTGCCCAGCAGCAGGCCAGCTTCACTTACTTTTCAGCGTTAAGTGTAATACCATCCTAATAGTTAAGAACCCAATTACACTGTCCCCGAAGTATGAAAGGCTAGCAGAAGTGGTTTAGAAAATACTCAGCACCAAACTAGCTTCAGTAGGGACAAGTATAGCGCAATGTATTATACAGACTTCTCCACCGAACTCCACTGCAAGCGCAATCCATAACGTCAGGTGTTACATTAACAAATTGACTCTTGTTAAATACTCTAAATCGCCCGTGCATGCCCGAGCCCTTCCCTCAAACTCACTTCCACTCACTTGAATATGCCAGAACTCAGGAAAAATCTACTATGCATGACAACCTGGTCGCGGTCGTACCCAGCAGCTTCTACCAATACGCTCATGAATAATGTGTGAAGCGATGCTGCATTGGTGCATAGCAAGTTGTCTGGTCTTCCGACCACGACTCATGCTCCTCCGAAAGATACTCATAAGCAGTGGAATGCACTATCCACTGTATGTTCCAAGGTTCCGGAGACTCTTTGCTGAGCACTTCATGAAATGCCCAAACATTTCAAAGAGAATGTTAAAGTCGATGACAGAACCTGCTTTGTTAATACTCCATGGCCAACAAAGTTCAAAAGCCACTTGCTGCTGTAGAATTGGCGTCTGCTAGCTACAGTACCATGCTGACATTGCAAACACGTTGTACATATCGCCACCAGTTACCTATCTTTTAATCATTTGAATTCGGGATTTAATAACTTTCCTGATTATGGGATGCTAAATCACCCCCCAACCAGTCTCGTCTTTTGATCTAGCCTCAATAGTTGAACAAGCTTTCAGCAACTCGACAACCCTTGATACCGCTTCAAAAAGCTTTGAGTCTTGCGGGATTTGGTCGGTTAAGCACCTTGTTTTAAACGTGTATCCTTTTGTTTCTGTCTATTTTAATGAGCCACAGGATATTTGTGCCAATCAACTCATCCTGGTCTACTTACCTTAAACCAAACTCACTGCATATGCAGACCATGCACAAGTCCAATCTGCATGACCAGATGCTTCTGTTGAATGCCGTATTAACATAATAACCGCTGTATCTATAGATCATGACTAGTTGCCTTCATCTTCAGCCTTGATCTCATCTGGTTACAGTAGGTCTGGTCTTACAATGCCAGTTGATGATCAAAACCTCCAGTCTTTTTGTAATATCAGGCTATCAGAGTTGGCTGAAATTCAGGTTATTGAAACCTTGTATGACACTTCGAAAGCAACAATCCCAAGCAAGTGGAAAGGATGCCCCAAATGTGAAGCTGCTGCAGTATTAACAGCGTCACCATGTATAAATTCCCTACAACAAAAAGGCCTGTGATTTGCTTGTTAATTTTCGACCCATACAGTTGTGGCTGTATTATCCTGATGATGATCCACTGAAAAGAAGCTTGTTCGTTACATCCTACATCTCATGTTTTCTCGGGGTATTATTTCACAAGAAAATCCAAAGCGACAGCAACAGAAAGGACCCAAGAAGAAGGGCAGTGAAGCGAAGAAGTCAAAACCTTGCTCTTCATCCTAGAGTCCGATGAATGACTACACTTGGTCTGCGGGAAAGAATTTGTTCCCAGTCGGCCTATTGAAAACTAGGTCGTCTGCACTGTGTGTCAAATGTGGGTCCACGAGGATTGCACTCTGAGAATTGCTAGTGTCTAAGTATGCTTTGGCTCTGTCTTTAATAGTTTCCCGCACATCATCATGTACCTTCTTAAGCAGTTAGTAACGGGGTGGGCTATGATTTCTACCAATGCGTCGCAGGGGTTTCCAATGCCAAATAAAGCAAATATAGATAACAGCGGCTAATGTTGCACGCGGCTGGAAGCCATTTTGCATGCTCAAGGGAATTATGATGACCGTATTCCTCTATAAATCATAGTTGTAAACTGCTTGAAAATTGGTAGCTGGCACAATACGCAAGAGCGCTCGCAGAGAAAGCTATATTGTGAGGAATTGATCGGGTTCACTTGTGTTAGAAATTGAAAAACCTTCTTCTTGACCATTCATTCTAGAACTTTCGAAACAGCAGCTATGCGTTTTATCCGGCAGTAGCTTTACATTATATTTTGTGGACTATCTTTGTGTCTAAGCTAATTGATAGTTTATTGCTCTTTAGATGGAAATTAACGGAAGTAGGAGATGTTAAGCCACAACAGAAAGCGATTTTGCCACTGAGGCATATGACAGCTATGGGGCTGCCATCTAGAACCGCACAGGTTGATGACTGTCGGTTGATAATGAGAGGAGAGCAAAATCTGAAGACGGCACAAGTGGAGAAAATAAGATGTGTATCAGTGGAGCGACATGGCAATGCTATATTCGAAAGCAGCTCGCGGGTATGGGATAACAACCAGCACAACGGAACAACAAGATACTATGCCTAATTTTCATGGTGAAGAAGAATCGTACTGCTCACTCATCCCCACTGAATTGTATGTGTCAGCTTGAGTTATAATTCCAAAAGATGAATAGCCGGAATGCCCTGCGGACCAACTGCACATACTGTGGGTAGATGAGTGCAGTATCCACGCCCTTTTAGAAAGGGATTAAGCGAATAGCAAAGACAACTGAGTCTTGTACTGTGTTCCAGAGGTAGCTGGCCAAGCGGGAAGGGTAAATTTGTCAGCAATTGGTACGATCGTTTTGTTGACTTGGTTTCAATCTTTTGCGTCTCGTGCTGTGTTCCGACTGCGTTGCAAGATGTGGCAATATTAGTGACTGGAATCTATTAGTAGTTGGTAGCCGCCGGTTACGTTCACTGAACCACATCTTTCTTCGACCGGCTTTTCTTTCTATTTTTCTTCCAGGGTTGTGAGATCGCACTGGCCAAATTCAGTCTCAACGCAACCCTTCAGTCCAATATCAATGTGTTTATCGCGTTTGCTCCAGCCGTTTACCTTGGCCGCGCAAAAAGTCCGCTTCGGTTACTTGCACCGCTAGATTGGTCTGCGGGAAACCTATTGCGCTTGTTCAATCACGGAGAATTCTTACCGGAAAAGAGTTTATTTACAACATTAGGCAAGGAACTCTGTACCAAAGATCACGCACCAATTCTATGCGAAAACCTCCTCTATCTCGTCACGGGTTACGGTGTTGGAAATACAAATGTGGTGAGTTGGCCTACGTTACTGAGAAACATCGGTCTTTTTGTCCACTTAGTATAGCAAAATCAAACAAACCATTTATGAGTTTCGGAATTTTCTTCACGTCTAGATTAGCTCAACGGCATACCCATTTTGATATAGCAGTTGGATGAAAGACCCATATTCTGTGCCAAAGTTAGATGCAAAACAAGACCTATGGCTGGGCTGCAAACCTATGGACCAGCGGTCTATAACCAGAGCATTTTTGATTAACACAAGAACAGACACAAAATCGAACACCCTTGAATGTGTAGCACCATAATCCAAGTACTTAGTAAATGTGTTAGCTAGACGAGGACGTAGCTGAACCCTGCATAAGTGTTGTATGTTCGCGGCGCTATCGAACTTTCGGCGCATTATTTAACTCTTCGCAATGGACCATTCACCAGTGTGATCTTAGTATGAAGAAAAATTTACTCCCCGTAACATTAACTAGTGCATGTGCATCTCACAATCATGAATGAACACAGATACCAATTTCAGTCGAGCCAATTTCCCTTCTGTGAGTTTGAACTACTTGGATATGTTCCCCGTACAGTTGCGTTTTTCACGTAAACACTGCAAAAGCATAACACGTGCTATATTGTCCATGAATAGTTCTGAATGGTTAATTTAAATATTTTAAGGTATTCATCCCAATTGTTCACAAGCTACATAGCACAGCCTAATCCGGAAAAGCACCAGAGGCCTTTCGCGCTATTAGGGCCCGTCAGTGGTACGCATTCCCTCGGTCTCCTGTTGGGGTTCGAAACCAGTTAGCTTGCAAAGTATGTAGCTTAACCAACATCCCGCATAGCTCAGTGGTTTAAGCTGCTGACTAGTTGGCATCTGCCCCTAGCGGTCATGCGTTCCATTCTCAGTAGGGGACCGAGGGAATGCGCACCACTGACGAGCCCCAGTAGAATGAAAGGTGTCTGGTGCTTTTTCAGATTAAGCGGTCTTATGTAGCTTGTGAACCACTGGGAGAAATGCCGTAAACGTTTACATCTGATATTCTGCTACTCACGAGTAATAGAACTACAATTTGCATAATGTTGCTGTTCACTGAGTTAGAGGCACCATTGTCTGAAGCTACAAACATAATAGATGCATAGAGTCTATGCTTGACAGCCGTAACGGATACATTTCGCTTCGTCACAGTCTACTGACAATATACAGTCGCCATTTCTGGAATAAAGATAAACAGACGTGCCGTTTCTATAGATCTCGACAAGAGCACGTATTCGCCCCCCCTTCGTAAATTCTCCAGGACTTTTACCCTGTATTTACCATTATCTTACCTGTCTTTAGATGCTTGTGATGATGGACTATGCGTGACGGCGAAAGCTAACGTGATTAAGTTGTCATCCGTGGTGAAGTGATTACCACAGCAGTTTATAATTACCTAATAAAACGGGCTGCTTAATCGGAAGAGATATATCCATGGAATTCAACCCATATTATGCACAACGTTAGTAAGCATGGTATTGCATAGGGCGAGGGACTGCAACCCGGTTATTGGATTTGCCACTTGGCTTTGTGACTCTTGGTCCAGTGGTACAAGCTACCGAATCAAACGACCGCTAGTAGACTACTCAATACCTATGTATTTCAGTAGGGCGAAACGACCGTGTAGACTTCTCTACCTGTTTGGAATTGCATGATAAGCCATTCGGAACACCTGAAACTCACTTGTACAGTAGTGAATTGCGCAACTTCGACCACGGCTTCTGATTTCACTTTCATTCTTTTGACAACGCTCGTGGTTCTGAGTTATCTTCATGAGACTTAGCTTTGTACCAATCACCTTGTGAGCAGATGACAGTCACGATAGTTAACGCGTTCGAGCGGTTGTTCAGAAATGTTAGACCAGATCGAGATATTACCTCCTACAAATAAGTCCAACACTAACCCCGGCAAATTCGGACCGGGCCACTTGTACTACATTGCCGCTACGAGGCACCATCACTGAGGTAGGGAATATATAACCACGCAATGCGAAATAAGATGTATCAACCTTGGTTTGCGGGGAGAGCACCGTACTTTCGTTACGGTAATTATCCTGAATTTGGACGACTTTGAGATCGACTTCCTTTACTTGGATCACTAGAAACACCTCCGAAGTGTCGAGATTACTTGTTACCCACTCCCAACACCACTCAACCACAGCTTTCCTCCTTGCATGTGTTCATCGGGCAAAGATGATTGGAGCTGAGGGTTATGGCTCATTCCTTGATCCAATGCTTAATGAACACCGCGATCAACCCTTGGCACAAGTGTTAGAAGTGGTTTTGCTCTGACGGGTTATAAGGTGTCGTTTTCGATGTATCTACCTTCACTTCGCGCCAAATTGTATCTTCGACCCTATCCCAGCCATTAACTTTATTCACTGAAACAAAGCCGAATTTTTCTCTCCTGGTTCTGCTGTGCAATTGTTGGCGAAACGAAATCACTTTATTCCGTGCGAATTTTAACTTCAAATACTGTTGCTTAACCTCTAATATCTATTAGTGCTGACAGCTTGTCGTTCAGGCTCCATTATACCACGTGACAACCGGAGTCCTCTTGAAGGATTTGCATTCAGGTTGTGCACTCCCCGCATTAACAAGGTTAACGCGCACGACTTACCGAGACTGTGCTCGGCATTCGGGTAAGTTAATGTTGCGGCGTTCATGGTGCAATGGTGCAATGGTGTATGATGGGATAAAAAGCACAACTTTACAAGACCCACAGGATGGATATGCAAAAGAAAATTAAAATCAAAACGTTCCAACGCGGAACGTAAAGTATCAGTGGTTAAATCATTGCACTTTAACAAAGTGTTGTGTATCGTTTATCACTAAGATGAAAATCTAAGAGACTTTCGAATGTCGTCATGTCTGGTGCGTTCACCACATAGTTTGGTAATGCATTCCAGTGAGAACAGATTCGTTGTCAGCAAACGATAAACTCATTGGGAACAAGAAGTATATATCCATCCATCTCAATCGAAAAAGGATGTTTGCGGCACTTCATCGATCTCTAGCGCATGAAAAGTTGCCTAATCCATATCATCAGGCTATTTACAGAATCACCGTCAGAACACCCATAGGTTCCTGTTGAATGCCAAAATTTATTAGGATTTACGAAAGTACAATGGTGACCGTCCGAGGCACATAGACGGTCTTTCAGATTTCAAGCGTCTCTTACAACCAACGGACAAAGAGAGTTGATCATCGGTTTCCGATATCAGATGAAAATTTCTAATTATTTCGCATTCAATCTTATTTCTGATCATATCTGGGCGCTCATCCCTTGACCACGGCGTCGCTTATATTGCTGGTGTGACCAGCCGGTTTAGCCGTCCACTTGGCGATCGTGCGGTTACGTTGTTGTCCGAAGATCCACCACAGACCTAGACGTTCCGATGGATCCTGTGGACATCAGTGGACGACATTTACCACATTGCATTATGTATTTACATCTGATCGACCGCTGTGGTGCACTTGACACCAAGCCACTTCTGTCCCAGGCCCCGCGATCAACCGGTGAGCCGTATCCCAATGGTGGCTGGCTTGGTTGTATTTCACCCTGCGATTTTGATCGAGGTTGTGAATGCAGAGGTTCTGTTTGCGTTAGGATAAAGCAGTTTCCTTTAAACTGGTTAGTTCACTCTTTCCTCACCCGACAATGCGCCGGATCTGACGGTTTTGATAACAGTAAACCTACTTGTTGATCTATGATTGTTGGAATGTTATGAAGTCTGCCGGCAGCGCTTCCTACTGATCCCACGCTCCCCAGCACAAGCTACTCCAACACACCAGGGACCCAAAAGTGTATGGTTAATAGTTCACTTGTATTCAGTAGGTAACCTTCTCACCTACAGTAAAAAGTAGTTCGGTGCATGAAGAGTTGCAGAGCTGCTCTCTCCCAACCCTGCACGGCACCATCGACCGCCTTCGTCCAGAGTTGAACTCGTCAGGCTGAGCTAATGACTTTCGTCCGGCTCACTAAACCAGGACCTCGGGAAGTCCATGTTGACTGAATATCCACCGTAGAAAAGCTGCAGTGGTGAATGCGGTCGGTGGATTGACGCCAAAATAACTTCAGATCATTTCGAATAGGCGTCGGTTGCGACTAGATGAATGCAATCAGTCGAACCGGCGCAGTCAATGCGCATGCGCGACCACGGATTTTATGCTGATATACTGGTGGTTGGTGTAGTGTGAGCTTGGATGCATGATGAAATTGTGAGCAATGGCGAACCAATTTTTCAACATCGTAGTCAATAACGGTCCAGTAGACATTGGTGCGAGCGATTGACTTCATTGTGTTCGTACCAGGAATATCAAGATAGAACTGATGAAGCATAGTTTGCCGAAGACAGAAAGGACCAACTACTCAATCCGCAGTTATGAGACAGGAGTGGACCGCAGAAAGAGTGGCATTACGTTGAAACAGCTAACTGAGTTCTCCAGAAAGCTCAGCGCTTGGTCAGTGTGCCCGGACTTAAGTGATAGCTTTGTTCTGGACAGGATAATCTGTGGTTGCGTGACGTATGTCGGTGGCAATAATAGGTAGACTGCAGATAGCATTCGAGAGTTGGCGACGAACATCATCCATAAGGATGACGGAGGCGACTACCATGTTTTCCTTAGTAACATGCCCGGAATGAGACAGAAGGGACCATCGGTTTGGCAGAAATTTTCGAGCGAACAGTAGCAGATTTCGAACTCCTAACCAAGGTGAATAAGTACGCAACGCTGTAGGTAGTTGTCATAATACACAGAAATTCACTTTTAGGACCGAAGTTTGCTGGTAATGCGTTATTATCGGTCTGTAACGTCAACCGCCATTGATAAGACATCTCGTAGTGCTTCATGACAGCAAACACAATGGTCAGTACTTCCTTCTCAAGCTGTTCATATTTCATCTCCGTCGGCATCAGCGTGCATGCGATGTGCATAACGGTTTCTTCTGAGCCATTTGGGAAGCATTGGTGGAGAATTGTCCCTATCCCGTCAACGTAGGCAACAGTAACGAACAGAAGCGGCAAAGTCGGGTCAGAATCGGTCAGTAGGAATTCTGCACTCAGAATGGTGTTCAGGTAAACGAGGATTTTCTTTCAGGCTACACATCAATGCCAAGGAACATTCTCCAGCAACAAGCGATTGAACGGCAGTGTACATTGTGTGATGATGGCAGAAAGGCACTGACTTAGCTGACGAGGCCAAGCTGGGATCTCGGCGATAGGATAACCTTCAGAGAGGATATCTGCAGGATGTTTATGACGCTTTCGGAAATAGGATGTAGGCATTTTTATCCATTAAGACGGCATCCATACTCCTGAACATGTGGAAGCACCGCGGCTAGACGTTCACGAAACTGTTCTGGGAATCTACTAACGTGGTCGTACCCGGAATACTAGCGATCACCGTATCTATGGTTAGTTGGAAAAGGGCCGGAGCGGTCTGGACGTCAAGCAGCACTACCAGAGGAAATCGCGATATCTGTGTGTCAGTCAGCAGGGTTTGTAGCACGGGAATGTCCACGGTCTTCAGGTAATTGTCTGTCAGTTTGATTTTGACGCAGCGCGTGATACCGTTGAGTGTTGTGAAGATATCTGCTTGGACCAGTAGTTAATAGAAGTTTAGCTCCAGCGCGGCCATGAGCCCGTAGAGGGATCGGCGCAAATGCGAAGGAATAAATTCGACTTACTTGCCACAACAATCGGGCCAGCCCAGGCGGAATAAGACAGAGGTACCAAGACACCTATGTCATTCAAGCGGTTGACTTCGGCGTCAATCGACGGTAGGACTGCGTATGTGACAGACCTTTTGGCACATAATATTGCTTGGGCTCCGGTTGCTAGCTGTACCACGATGCGAATGCATGTACAACGGCCAAAATCACTCTGAAATATTGTGGCCAACAGTTTGGTGACGTCGACGGATTGGGCGATCGGTATTCTCGGAGGACGTACCACGTTGCAGATGGCCGGAACAGACAGCTCAGCAAAGCCAAGCGTTAGGTCTCAATCTGGTTCAATTAGGTTGAGCTTCGGCTTTGTAATACAGCAAATCGAATCGAATACGGTACCTCGAAACGAGACTGCGAAATACAGGTGCTCAGTTAGCTGCACTAGTGCACCACAGAGGCTGGAGGCTGACTGGGTTGTTTTGCCGAATGGTGGCTTGACAAGCGATCGCCAGGGATTCTCGGAGATGATCGCATTCTCCGAGACAACGTCCAACTGCAATCTGGGAGGCTGCGTGTTGTGCAAGACGTCGAGGAGCATCCTACACCCGGCTGCGCAGACTTGGCATGAGGGTGGTAGGCTCAGGGAGCCGCCAACCGGACCACATTTGGGCGTGTGTATTGCTAGGCGCCTCTTCTCTTGACAGGGAGGGGGAGATTGTCTACTTTCGGCCTGCTTGGTTGGTGTGGGACTGTAGGTTAGGGCCGCATTAGTTTTGGACCCCTTGATTGTCATCGGATTGCAAGCGCCATCACTGTACGCTATCCTGCCACATCTTTCGTATCATTGCTGGCCGAGGTTGCAACTTCATTGGAAATACTTGGCATCACAGTATCACCAGGATAGGGTGGGGGCTACACTCTATTTGGATTGGGTAGGCCTCCCAGTAGATTGCGGATCCCATACTGAGAATGCATAGACCTGACGTGTAGTGCAGGCGTCTTGGACCAGAGCGGAGTTGTGCCTCAGCTTCAGCAGCAGTTCAAACTTCTCAGCCAGCATCTAGAGCTTGACAACGCTGTCTTGTTGCACCTTGCACAAGAGGGGCGTTCTGATGTCGGCGTCGTGGGCGGACTGGATGCCAGAATTGTGAGGGATCCAAGCAGAACTCGTTCATATTTATGGCCGATGATTCCCGCGTAGGTAGCATGCTTGACCAACTGCTGTCACTGGAACGGAGTAATGAACAGCGAGGATTGCTCGCCAAAAATGAGCAACAGCGTTCGGACCGTCTCACGAAATGTAACGTCTCGGGAGTTCTTTAGCAAGTTGAAGGTGGTATAACGCTGATACGCGACCGTGCAAATTTTGCACAGACGCATCCGGACCTTTTACGCATCATCCTGGCAGACCCGGTCAACGCGGAACAAGTCCTCATACCAAACATCAAAGGTTGCGATAACGAAAGTGGCATACATAAACTCGGAGATACAGCTAACCACGTGGTTGACAGACTGCGAGTTGCCAATCGGACCTGGCTAAAGGAAAGAACCGGAGAGTTTGTCGGTTAGTTCAGACATAAAAAACAGTTGCTGTTGTAACGTCAGCTTCAAACGTCCATACGCATCCGCCATGGTTCGAAACTACTCTCTTCGCCACGGTAGCAATGTCGTTGCCAAACAGTAATAGATTTGTCGCCCGCTATTTTGAACTAGTCGTTCACTAACCAAATCGGTCTAGTTGCATGACGTGACGCTCCAAGCTTCGCTCCTAATTGGTGCGTAAACTGATCTCCTGAACTGAGCTACGCGCTTAGGGTAAACGGACGAACGGATTGCAACACCCCGGGAAGATTAGCCCCAATTAACTGCACACATCTAAATCCTGCGGACTGGCTGACGCACCACTTCTATGCCGCTTAATTGATGCACACCTCGTACTATCACGCGAGAGAAAGAAAGTAGGCGGACCTTTGTAGAGTGCCTGTTACGACTAAGCAAATGCGATGCAGAAAATGTCCTAGCTTTAATTGCAGGACTCACTAGGTCAAGGCGTGAGATTCAAAAAGCATAGCTTCAATTCCAGACCTGCTGCGCTCGTCCTGAATCTACTGTTAAGGGAGCGGAAGTTCGTCCCACTCCGCGCGGTCTGCTGGCGCGGGTGTGGGGTGTGAATTTTGCGGGGTCGCTCAGGGCCTGCTTTAACACTGTGGTTGACCTGCTTAACGATGGTCGTATTTTTTTAGTGCGCAGTAAAACCAGTGAGCTATTTGAGGCATAAATTGGACAGTACGCACGCGTCGAGTAGTCCAGCCACCGAGTGTTTGCTCGTCGGCATATGACGAGCGAGCGAGTGAGCGAGTGATTGATGATTATGTTGACAATGGTGTTTGCTTGGTATATAGTTTTACTTTATTGCTGGGTATTCGGGATGGCGAGAGCAATAATTTGCGAGTTGGTTATTTTGACACAAAGCAAGGAATTCCATGTTATCCTCACCTACGGTTATGGTTCTGTCAGGTTCACGTAGTCTGCAAGGAACGTGTGAAACTATTTGTCGCTAATTTGCAAGTTACTCCATTTCGAACTACCGATACTACCACCGGGTACACACCTGTTACCATTGAATGCAAATTTTATCGCAATACTCGGCCTACATCATATCCCGTCAACGAGGTATCAAAACTTGTTTCCGCTGCGTTACTCTGGACGCTCTTCCGGTCACTATCTTCATGCCGACACCAGCAGCACGGAATGTGGATGCCTATTCTTTACACTAGCTTCCTTTTAGACACTTGCATCTCGTGGAGGAGCATGAGTGTTATCCTAATACAATTTCCTGGTAGTGACAGCGCAGCTAAAGTTAGCCCTTTACTGCACCGTTCTATTATTACGGCTGCTTAACTTGTAGCCATTTCTTCTCCTATATGCTCAACCGTTTACTAAGTTATCATGTGAGTGTGTGTTATCCGGCATGCCACATGAGAATTAGTGGCAAATCAAACAGACATTGCCCTTAAAGTGTATTCAAGAAAGCTTGATGGATGTTCATATTAAGTCAAGCAGTCCGAGATCCGCTGCGCACAAACTGCGTTCTGACGGGTAAGGACGGAAACTCGCTTGTCACGCCGCGTTACTGAACTTTGGAACTCGCTTCCGGCCCACGTTATTAGTGAATCTACGGTTGAGGGTTTCGAGCGTCAGTTAGATGCGCTGGTGTGGCAGTACCAAACCTTCCCCTTCTCCTAACTGACTTAACTCCCAAGTTATCTGTTCGATTTTGCTACTTCTCATATCTCAGCAGTATCATTATTTAGCTTACATACCTCCTCTTGTTTGCTTAGCTTACCCTTCCCTCTTTCTTACTTCACATAAACCGTCCTGGCAGGGACTGTTGTGCAGGAAATGTGGGCAGAGATTGGTTGGACAGGGTGTGCTGCGGTCTTTGTTTTAGGCTTTTTAACATCTCAAACCGACCTATCATTTCCCGGTTCAACGATACGCAAAAGAAGGAACTTACACGGCCTTAACATATTGATCCTGTCCCCACTTTACGTAAACTTTAAAAGAAACAGCTGTTTCTCCAACTTCCCTTTAAGGTTAACATGTTGGCTGCTTTATGTACGAGATTACTTATAAGAACTTGCCCAGCGACCTTTTAATGCGGTGCAACATAACGTTGGCGTTACGAGTAAATCATTAATTGCGCTTATATCGTAAGATAAACCGCCTGATCAACCGGGTAATCTCCTTCTGGAGGTTAAGTACATTGGACGCACGAGCAATCACTTGAAAACGCTTATCAAGAAATCTTTTGTCACATTCGCTTATCGACCACCGGAACAGAGCTAACTGGATTTCAATAACTAACCACTCGGTTTACACCGAACCTGAAGTAGACAAACGTATTGCTTTCGAAATCCAGTACAGAATGCCGCCGCAACTAATTCGCCGTGCAGGAGCACGGCTACTTACTACCGCCGGAGCGATATGCATCAGTTTGATAAAATGCACCTGTGCATTCAGATGATGGACTCGTCAGCGCAGTGCAAGTACCTTGGCCAGCGACCAACAGAGACTTATCCGATCATGGTCAACGGCATCACCTTCAACTACTTCTGCACCTGATTCAGATCACCATAACCTTATACTTTTGTCCGATAGATTGCCACTTTATGTACCTTCTACTGAAGTGTACTTTTCCCAAAGTATATTTCTGGAATCAGCCTAGTGAAGAATATATCGAAAAATATCGTTTGCTTTAAGCGTAATGTATACGATTCTTCTTGAGATGGCAAATAGTGTCGCGTTGCGAATTTGACCAGCTGACTCGCTTGCTTTTTCAGTTATTAATTAGCACTGTTTATTTCTCAGAAAGTTGAGATGCAACCCTCTTCTGGAGGTCAGATCGTCATCTTATTATTGCTGACACGTATCAGGGATTCCCCTTCAAAGCCTATAACCATTCGCCTTAACTGCCCACTGGGGTGATGGCTGACACAGTTGGGCTCAGTTGACTGACCTATATGTTCGATTCCGGTTCTTCTTTAAGCAGTTTTTCTAGTGCCTCTGATCTTCTCAGATTTTCCACCCTCATCAGGCGATTACACTGTCTGGTACGCAGTCACATTTATAGGTCTAAATGGTCTTGTTGCATTGACTGTTGCACTGGTCGAACCGTATCATTTCGGATTGAAGTTGGCTGGTGCATTTTAGCGCAAATTCATCAAAAGAACATGTCCTGTCAGTTTGCATAACGATGGTCTTCAACACTATCAATCCAAAGCTTTTCGTGTGGCTTTATCCTTATCTTTTAATTAACCTAGTCCCCTTCATTATTGGTGAAACTACATGGCAATATTTTTCGGTTATGTTGAAAGTGTACTGTTATAAGGAGAGCCTGAACCACAAGGTTTCGCAAGCTGAGGTCGTTACGTCGTACTTTCGTGAGTTCACCATTTGGACCTGCCCAAATTGCACTTATTTCGACAACACTCACATGATGTATGTGAATTCACGTGTTACACACCCACTCACGAATAGTGAAGGCCGTTTTCTTCTTGGTTTGACTTTGTCTAACTCAGTGATTCTTCACCCGGGAGTAATTACCCCCACGGGAGTAGAAGGCAATTTTACAGGGGTAAATATAACTATGAGTATCGGGTCATCAATCGGCTGGCAAACGTACAACCAAACAAACTGATCATTATTGATTAGCTCTTAGTGAATAGTGACTATCAAGTGATCTATGAATTGGACAATATGCGGTAACAAATTGCATTCCCAAAATACCGGTACAAGCCTGCATAGAAGCGTAGCTTCCGACTGGCTCGTAGATCGTTGTATTTTTTGAGCCAGCCAGTCGGTCGCTGGGTCGTATTACAGAGTTTAGTTAAAACTAAGGTGGTTTCATATATATACATATATATATATATATATATATATCAGCGCACTTAAAGGGGGCCTCTATCAGCTTCCCCGTCGAGTCGTTCGCCTAGTCCTATGTTCATTGCACGCTAAGGGAAAAGTTGGGTTATCCGAACAGGTAAAGGAGCGAGTGAATGTTTACCAGTTACAATAAAAACAGGCGATTAGTGTTTAGGTCGTATCGATACCGAGCGCCAGGGGGATCCTGTCACCCAGGACGGACATGGAAGCGCTAGTTGCAACAAATGAAAAGTCACAGACATCTGTCCCTGGTTGACTAGGGATCACACACAAAAGCAAGGAATCGAATGAAGTGGCAACACAACCTACGCTGCGCAATAGTCGAAAGCGCACCAAATATATCAGAAAGTGCTGGAACTAAGCAAAATCGACAGTTCCACTAGTGTCCATTACCTCTTGATTATTTGAACATTGGTCAAAAATAGGTGTTTCGTCCAGCTGAATGATCGAAATTAATTAAAAATATTTACTTTCCTAAATTGGCATCAAAAATGCAATAGCCAGCAGGCAATATACTTTGAAACCAACTTTCGTTTGGGGCTACTTGTTTCTAATGCACCCGCTTTGCGCTAACAACCACAAAATGTTGAGAACCGCTCGTCTGCGCAGAGTAGGTCGTTATTCACGGCAAAAAATTTAGACTGTGCGACCCCGAATTCGCCTTTGCGTGGGTCGTTGGAGTACGCTGCTGAAGACCAGTCTTCTCGCGGGGTTAGGAGCGTGGGTGCAGGCAGTTGAGAACGCGAGCAACGGCAAGTTCATTTCGTCGATTTCAAGGGTACTAGTTTTGCAGGGTCCGTTTTGTTCGTGACAATTAGGACAGTTACAACGACCAGGCCGTTGTATTAGCTATCCTTTTGTAGCTTATAATAAGCTGGGTATAACCGAAGACTAAATATTTTATTAGAAATCGATATCTCGAATTAAATGTTTACGTTGCGACAACACGACTGACGTCTCGGTGCAGGTCGGCAGTTCTCGAGTGGCCATCGTAGTATTCTGTGGGACACCAGAGTGCATATCATTTTACCGTTTCGCATCACAATCACTCTCTTATCTAATTTGTACGTCATAACAAATTGTCGCCCGGCGGTTCCGATTATTGCCTCTTAAGGGTAATTTTGTGGCTACTATTACTGAACATGTGTGTTTTGAAGTATGAGCGCGTACATCTACCATAGGCATAGCGGTACCTGATTTTATTGAATCGACCCAAAATATTTTGCTGCTCTCCATATTCTTCTATGTTGGCCAGACCCACTGTAAAGCATCGGCGGTCGCAAGAAACCACGAAGTACATTCGACAAACTGGTTTCACTGAGTAGTGTTCACTTCAGTTACCCTAGTTAACGGAAGTCCTCCCAAATGACAACCACACGGATTATGAATATCTAATGCGAAACTTTTCTGCAGCGTTACATTCACATTGTGCGACTGCAATGATTTACAATATCTTGTCTTAACCTCTCATATTCGGAACAAAACACTTGGGTTCCGAATGCCCTGAACTCTGATAGCATTGTGTCTTATAAACGGAGTCGTTTGATTTAAGCCATTTCCTGCTGAGTTCCATCATTTCGGTTAAAACGTAAACGCAGCGCACCAGGACGCTTTGACACTGATCAAGTGTGGTTCGTTACTCAACACATTTGATTACATAGGGTAATGCATTTACGAACGTGCTCTCCAACCGTGTCTTGCTGGGTCTGACACTTGACTGCGGACATCCAGTGTCCGTCAAGTCCTGGGGTGGTCTGAATTTGGATACCTTTCATCCAAACTGGTGCCACTGAGCGCCAACTTTAACTCATTTTTCAATCACTCGTGAAATGAATTTATTTGTTGCACACGATATTTCCCAGTGGTCACTGCACAGCTCGCAACAATGTTGTCGGACAACTACACCCCTGATTTCTATATTGTATTAATATTACTCTACGATTTCTACCCATTATCCATATCGTAGACTCGCTTGCCCGTCTATCTCTCACACGCTTCCCCTGGGACGTCAACGAAAAATGTTCAGCATTACGCCCAGGTAAGTCACTCACCCTGACTACAACTACAACTTGAGATCTGTGAATCGATTCCATCCGGTACGTAGGGTGTCACCACTACTGACGCAGGTAAAAGGGATGTTCGAAGGGTGCCGCATTTTATGTGCTTTCTGAGTGACTGTGTATATATGCATGAACGTAGTGGTATTCGTCTGCCTTCATGCTGGCGAATCAGTGACCGGCACCAGTGAATAGGTTGAGTAGAATACCTTACTCAGGAATCTGATCAAGGCATTCCCAAAGTTTATTCAGCCGTGGAACCCTTATTAACCTTTCCATTACTCATGGCCCCCACCCTTGATGACCATAATTTCAGCAATCTGCAACGCGTAACACACGTAAAACTCTGATTTTCATCGCTTGTATTGGTATCTTTTGTTATAATGGGCAAATTTTTAATGTAAATATCGGTGCTTTTTTCCTTATAGTCTTCATATTTTAACTTTCACAAACTCAAGGTAACATACATTATGCAACAAAATGTAATTACACAAGTCATAACTAATATATTTAACTGCATTTAATTATTGTTGGCTTTTGACTATAAGGCATGTCATGAATTGGGAGGTCTAGTGACTGCGTAGCAATTTGCTTGTTGAGATGTTAGTGTGAGCCTTGAGCCGGATGTCCTTGAGCAAGCTTGCTTATGTCTGGATTCAGACTGAACATCAAGAGTCGAAGATCTCTTGCTGGGTTGTCCAAACTGTTGCTACAATTTGTTAGGGAAACCACTCGACTGAATCAACATTTAACCAACTATGTGGATGGAAAGGCAATGCAATATATTCCTGCTATTTCCTATAGCCTAGGATATCAGTTTAGGGCCCAGGCATTGATCTAAAAATTCTTTTTGTATTGTGTGAATTTGGATCTTGACTGTGTGTCACGTTGAAGCTCTTTGCGAATTTCCTGGGTTAAACTCCAACATCTCAAGGCTGTACATCAAATGGATATAAAGTCCACATTGGAATTTCTTGCCAATCATGGCATGGATACAATCTTTAGTTGCTTATCGGAATTGTTATAAATGATTGGCACAAACATTGCAGGCGTCGTCTTTCAGCTCCTCCGTGAATCTAGCTATAATTAGGAACTGAACATTCTGGACGTTCGATGTATTACACATACACATCCAGCTTATCGAGAAAAGAGATAATGGCTTCTCTACTCGAGATGAGATCATTTCACTGGCCTTGAAAGGTTTTAGTTAGTAAGCTGACTTTTACGAAATCTTTAGCTAGATAAAACACGTCTGGCTTAGATGTTGACAGTTACCTTTTATAAACAGTTCAAGAACGTACTGGGATGATGGTGTCCCTGAGTGCAAAACATGCGATGACATTTGGTTTTGTGAGCATTAGGCGGTAAACAGTTTCTAGGTCAGTGGCTCTTGAATAACTGTGTATGAATAGACACTTTTGACGAGATTTGACGGTTGCCAAAATTTCCACGGAAAATATGACATCCAAGTTCGTAGACCGTGGCATGTATGTCACTTCCTGCGCAAAGACTTTGCAGTGCAAGACAGGCAGTTGATGGCTGCACATTGTCTGTTGCAATATTGAAGCCAAATTGCATGAACTTATCCGGCGGACCTCCTCCAATTTGGTGTTTTTCATGTGTGACGCGTGCCGAGCGACCGAGGCGGATAAGGGACTCCGCATCTGTGCAAGTCGCATACGTACAGATTTCACACAATCGATGTCCCACAAAGATGGCGAGATACCATTGTTAGCCATAGAATAAAAGATTGGTAGCTCAGGTTGATCAGATGGCGTTTAATTGTTCGCTGAGCAAGGAAGTTTGGTTACAAACGTTTCGTCATCAATCGAGGTGACATCATCAGTGCGTAGTGGAGGGGCGTACAATAGCGTACAGTAGCGTAGACGAGCTTTGGTGAGAGTGCGCTGAGCGTGGTGTGCGTGCGTTGTTACCGACGTGGTAGCCAGTGGAGATGAGCAATCCCGTTGGTTGGGACTTCGATCCGCGTTCAGCTTGGTTAAAGGACAGATGACCTTTGACCTTGGTACCTTGTGGTTCGTGGTCTTTGTCTACTTGCTCATATGAACGAGCCTGCCGTCAGTTCCGGTTGTCTAGTCACACGTTTCACCGGATGCAATCGATCGAGTTGGCGGTCACTCGCCAGTAGTGTTGTGTATACTGCGTCCAGTTCGATGTGTCGATTGATTGAATTCGTTGCAAAGTACCAGGCTTCCAACAACTCCCTCGCGTGTTTTCTACTTCCATGCTCTAGGAGGTTTACATGCTCCAAATCGAATTGGTGGCCTTATTGACCTACATGTGAAGAAACAAATGAATGCAGATCATGTCTTCTGACGACCGCCTTGTGTTCGGTGATTCGTGTACGAAGCTTTCCTACAGTTTGTCCCACGTAGCTTTTATCGCACTCGCTGCATTTTCGTTGGTAGATGACATTGCATTGGTCGGCTTGCTTGACTTTTTGGGTCTTGAGATCAATTTCCTTAGGGTGGCACTTGGTTTGTGAGCCACAGAAATTCCATGTAACCGCATCAATCTTCCTGCTAGTTCGGAGACGTAGTTGATGTAGGGGGACACTATCCGTTTGTGTGCTTGCACAGGTGACTGTTGTCGCTGTTGCCGAGAACTACGTTTCTTTGCCATCTTTCTGATGAAATTTCTCGGATAACCGTTGTTTCTAAACACTCGCTACAAGTGATGTTCATGCTGTTTCCGCGCTTTGGCTGTGCTGCAGTGCGTTTTCGCTCTTTTGTACAGAGTTTGAATGCAGCTCTTCTTGTGGTTCATCGGGTGGCTGCTGTGGCAGTTTAGTACCTGGTGCGTATGCGTTTTCATCCGATATACGTACGTTCGCAGAGATCCGTCTGTGTTCCTAGTGACCTGTACATCCAAATATAGTAGTTGTTATACTCCTCCAATCCAATCGTAACTTTGATGTTCCGATGCTCAGATAGCGGTGTGCATCAGCTGGTTCGTTAGTTTTGCTGGTTGTTCGTCGAGTTACTCACATCCCTGTACGTGGCTATTTGTTGCTCACCATTGCACGTACAACTGGAAGTGTGTTCACTGGTTTGCTTCACTCTTAACAGTTCGCTGTTCATATGCGATACAGTCCCTACCATAACGATGGATGGTTTGTTTATCTTGCCTCTCTGTCCCACCCTTGATTATCAGAGCATCACCAGCGGCAAATTTCAGCGGTTTGATTATGGTATCGTGAAAAATTTGTTGACCTATGTTCAAATACATCCTCCGGAATACGATTTGTCCAAGATCACTGTACCCACAGCGATTTTCCACGGTGGCAATGATTCGCTGGTAGTGGAGGAAGACATCAATCAGCTTGCGTTAGAGATCAACAAGACACTAATTGGAAAATATTTGCTGACACATTACCAACACCTTGATTTTATTTGGGGTTTGGACGCTGGATATGTGTTGTATCCATCGGTGCTTGATATCCTACAGCAGTATTGAGGTCCCTTAATTTTGTTCTTAAAACTCTTACTTAGGTCACTTCATCTGGTGAATTGGTTTTCCTCTTTTGCTTTGTGATGCGAAACTTACCATCTAAAAATATATATATATATTGCGCTGGGGCTCTATTTTTTATTTCAGCTGTCCAACACAGATGGTTGTTCGAATTTGGACTTGGAGATTCCGCTGTGTGGTTGGATTGCCACATGCAACCTCTATTAAGACTTCGGTACACTTGAGGTGGACCTCGGTCATACCGATCACAAAGATAAAATGTGTGATGAAACAATTTGGGTGTTGCCCATCCCAACACTGGTACCCCACGACTGCGGTTTCGTCCTGATTTGGACTCCTCAGGTGGAGATAACCTGGGCTGGGGTGGAAATCAGAGCCAAATGGTTCACGGCTGATGCCATAAACACTATACCACTGAGATCCGAATTAGCGGTGGCAACGCTGCCATCTAACAGTGTCTCCATCTGTAGACCTCCCACCGGCTCAAGCAGGGCACTCCGGTGATGTGACACATTCACACGTGTTTTGCGATTTATTTCCTACAATCGCCGCTAACTTTGTGCTTGGGGGTACATAGAGATCATGTGTGACTCGTACAACTGCCACAAACCTTAACCATACAGACCACATTTTCAATAGAGGCAACCACACGTATGGGAGACAACCGATTCATACTTGGCCCAAATCACGCGAACATGAATTCCGTCCATAGGTAGCTGGTATCAAGCGACGGTACTCAAGAGGATTATCAGTATTCATAGCTTGTTGCTGCGTCCGGGATCACTTGAGCAGACCATTCAAAGCCAATGGAATGTCGGCTATCCTGTATACTTTTCAATGAGGCGAAAAGTAGTCCTTATGATGTGATCAGATCATATGAAAGCTGGCAGAAACATCAGTTTGGGTACAGCGTGGTCGATAAAATATTGTAATCCTAAAACATTTGTATTTCACGGCGGTGCAACTTCATCAAATCGTCACCCGTGAAACGGGTTTTCGGTAGGGTTCAGGAGGGAGTCTGTAACATGGATTAGTCAAATTCATGCAATTAAACAATAGTTCCGCAGCATTAACGTTTTAACAACACTAGTGGGTTACTTTTAATACTTTCGTTCTAGCTGCTAAAGAACTACACAGCACTGTCTATTCCGTAAGAACACCAGTTGCCTTTCGCCCTATTGGGGCTAATGACTGGTGCGTATTACTTCGGTCCCCTAATGGAAATCGAACCCATGACCGCTAAAGGCAGATGCCAGCTAGCCAGCAGCTTAAGAAACTGAGCCGCGGGGGAAGTCCGCTAAACTAAAGTATTTGCAAATTAATTGCGATATAGTACGATCTAGCTTCCACTGCCACGTTGGTTACCACCTTAGCAGTTTAGTTTAGAAGTAGTTTGCAAAGCGACATAATGAATATGAGACAGAATTTATTTATATGGTCATCCCGAAGCATTCCGTACTAGAGTTGCTGTCGATGCTGAAGTGTATGATGCGACAGTATTGCGCCATATTCCCATGCACTTAAACGGAATGCATTTGAAAGATAAAATACGAATTCTAGCAATAAACTTGTGCGAATCATAGTGGAACATTTTTGTTGAGCAGGCGAAAATGCAAGAGCTTGATATTGTTGGTCGAATATTCTGACGTTCTCGCTGTTAATTCAGCAGGAAAGCCATGGAATTATCAGCGTTCCACCGAGTCATCATGCCATCATCGGAATGCAACTTTTAGAGACTAGCCTCTCCATAGCCGATCTGAGGAGGATTCCTCACTTAGTGTAACAACATTGCCAAGTACACTGGTTACGGTGAGAACAACTTCTCTCACAAGTTTAAGAATGTGCCTGAGTTCCACTGGGGACCAGCTGTCCCAAGCTGTCCTGCAGCTCACTAGAGTTGTATATGCTCAAATTAGTCACGCGACAGATCTCCAACAAATAGTTTACTGTTGCCAACAATCCTTAACTGTTTGCTTCAAAAATAGTTACTGATCTTGCTCATTGTCCCGACTACACATTAATATATTCTACAATGACCTCGCCGACTGGAAGGAAGCAGAACTTCATTTATCCCGGCACACTTGTCGACTGCTCTTCAGCTGTCTAAAAGCGAGTGCGTGTTATGTAAACCATTAGTAAGTGCTTTCAGGGTTTACTGACAAGTTTACATTATGAATATATTATTGCTTATCTCTTTTGCGAGACTGCATTTTAGTAATCGCATGCAGCAAATGTTGTTTTTGCACTGCGGGTGCATGCGAGTCCGGACCGATCACGTACTTTTGCTGTAGGCATAAAGCTTATTCTCAACTGCATTTGACAGTTCAACTCCCTATGTTGGGTTCGTGTATATCCTAGGATCTCAGCCAGTTTGAAATCAAACATGTAGGGTAGCCTTAGCACACACCGAAGAAAACCGGCATATCTTCATCTACGACAGTTATGATCAACCCACGAGTAGCAACCGCACTAAACAACTCGGAAGGATTTCTGTGATGTAACGAAATGAAACCGTAAACTTCCACAAAATACTGCTTTTAAAACCCTTCTTACTATAATCGTGCGAAAGTACGCACATTTATTTAAAACTATATTACAAGTATCTAAATTGGCAAAATGCATAATGTAGCTTTTGTATTATTTTTAAGTTTCTGGAATCCCTTAGACATTCTGATTAATACCTAAAGTACAGTTTTAATTCCTTAACTAACAATGGAGTAGAATAGCCAAAGAGAGTTTACAGGAAAATTTTTCTCATCGCTGAATATTTGAAGACGCTAAATTTTCTTGTCACATAGAAACAAAGCGCCAACAACATCCTAAACAATACGCGCAGTTCGTTCTTCATCATGAAAGCAATTGCAAACGCGAAAGATTTGACTAAACAGGAAATCTCGCCGAGAAAGCATTGAATTCTTTCAGGCGCCCTCTAAAGTGGCAATGGAAATCGACTAGCAAGAGAAACCTCATGCAGTTGAGAAAATCTCATAAACGCTGCGATTTGAATATGCCGCAACTAATACTTGAGGCACACAGTGAGGAAAACATAAATCAAATTCCATTGATAGGTACTAATATTCAGAGAAGCATATGAAACATGTCGATGGATGTCAAAAAACCAGAAGTTGGATGTAATCAAAATTTTTACAACTGTTTCGTTTCTGCTTGGAAAATCATTAGGTGTAAAATCATCTTCATAGTTTTTTCTGCTTACTTTATGCCCAGTCATATGATGACATAAAAATTCCTGTTCTCAAAGGAATTTGAAACCATAAGCGAACTGCGTAGAAATATCTCTACTTATAATAAAACCCGCACTCCTCATTATTAAGCAAAAATAAATCCTTGTTTCATGACCGGCAAACTCGAATGGAAATACCTATGTGGGGTTAGTACGGGCGTTTTAACAATGGAACTATTGTTTATGACATGTGAAAATCACGGTAGTAAAATGTTCTGAATGCTGCTAATAAACTGATTAGAATTTGTATAATACATAAGTTGAAGTACTAACCTACGCATCCGAAATAATTGGGAACACTGGTAGCCCGGGTTGGTTGCTCAACTGTTGATCGCGTGATAAATTGATTGCATACGTTTTACCACCATGCAAGGTAGCATTTTCAACCGCAACCACCGAAATTGCCACAAAATAAGCTGCGTTCGGAAGCTGTTTCGCAGGATTAAAATACACTGCAGTACAGCGGAAGCCAAACGGAAATAAGTGAAACACCTATTCGATTCGTTTGAGCGCAATGGATACCCACGCAGATTCATCTGCAGATGTCTAAACCACAAACCTACAAACACCGAGCCGATGCTAAATGCAAACAAGAGAGTCGTTTGGTCGTATATGATGAATATATCTGAAATGACTGCTGGATTGCTCAAACAACACCGGATTGTGGTCGTTAATAAGCCAACCACTACTTGGAGAAGAATACTGGCAATCCCTAAGGACTATCGGAAAGCACAAGAACGAACAAACGTCGTGTATAAAATAGACTACACTAATTGTGAAATGAATTATGTGGGACAGACAGAAAAGAAACCATCTCCAAGGATAAAAGTACATCACAGGGCTTGTAAACAATGTTATTCATCGTCTCTTGTCTCAGCGCATGTGGATGAGGAGGGACATAGCGTCAATTTGAACAAAACGGAGATTCTAGCTCAAGGGACAGCATAACAAGGAAGTGAATTCCTTGAAGCATGGTACTTCTTTACTAATTCGATCAACTTTCGCATTGACATCGACCCATGTACCATCAGCTCAAGAGGAAAGATCTCTGGTGAATAGACAGACATGGCTCAGCTGCGAAAGAGAATGAGCAGAGATCACGCGGTGCAAATCAAAGTTCCCAATTCCAAAAGTCTCCTGCCCGTCTATCACGGGTTGACGATTCAATCAGCAGGATTGTAA
>CALYDF020001144.1:0-10000 GCA_944474145.2 Dicrocoelium dendriticum
TGTTGTATGACTCAGTGGCTCACTCTGCTGCCTGGCCGTTCAAACCGCTGGTGGCCATGGTTTGGAATCGTGCTGGACCCGATGGATGCGCGCTACTGATGATGACCAACAGGCTGAAACTGCTGTCTAATTATTTTCGTTCCGGCAGGTCAACCAAATCCTCTACCCCGCCTGCTTATGGTGGTTCTTTCCACTCCAGAAAAGTGCAGGGCGTTACTGCGACTTGCCTTCAAGCTCAGTAGTACCAACTTTCGTGTGCAACCAGACCTTCCGTTAGTGGATATGTTAAAGTTAAATCAAGCCATCAGGGACCTAAAAGCTCGGCGCGCAGCTGGCGAGCATGGTCACCGACTGGTGGATTTTCAGGTGGTCAGCCGGCGTCCTTTTCCGCCCTACCAGCTCTTATTCTACCTACGCTGGACCCAGGGCTCTTCGTGCCGAAGCCCTCTAGTTAGTACTTGGAACGTGCCTATCCTAAGGAACACGATGTGCGTAGTGGGTCTACTTGAAGACAAATCTCGTCCAGATATACTTGCTTCCAATGAAATGTGGCTGTCTGAGGAAAACCGGATAGTGCTGTATATCTGATTGGCTACGCACGGTTCCGCGCTGACCGTCCAATCGGCAGCCAAGAGGTGGTGTGGCTCTTAAGATGAGTTATCAAATCGACCTATTGTGGACCAGCGTTTTTCAGCCTCTCGAGAAATCTGTTGAGGCTATCGCCGTCTTGATTTGCGCGTCCACGGTTCAGGTTACGATGATGTTAAGGTATATGAGCCTTACGAGCACCTCCAATGGAATCATCGAGTTTATACTCACTCACGCTGCGGACATGTATCTGGCTCTGGGAGACTTCAACCTCCCAGAGGGTTGTTGGAATGATCTATCTTGCGGTTATTCACTGGAATGGTACGGTGCAGAACCGCTGGACTTGAGGCTGCAGGTTCCCCTACCTCCCTTCGTGGACCTCCCCACCAGGTATATGAGCAATCAGCAGCTGTCCATTTTAAATAAATAAATAAATGGTATAAATAACAGCCCCATGATTCTCGTCCCTGTCTGATTCATTACCTGTATGCTTGGACCCCTACGAAATCGAAAATTCTGTTCCTTGATTAATTATGACTCACGGCTCCACTATCATTCTTCTCAGCTCACAAGTATCGTCCCCTCTCTTGTTTGGCCTCTCTTTTGGTACACATCGCATTGGTTCAATGGCGGTATAGGTGCCTCTAACGTCAACGCAACTTACTAGCACCCGTGCGATTCTCTTTACTTCTATGGCACTCATCGTTAAACCCATTGGACTACTCCGGCCTCTCAGGCTCCAAATGCCTATAAAGAATACAAGAGAACGAGTATATAACAAGAAGAAAAAACAAACCTCCAACCACTAAAAGACTAAATAAACAACATACTAAAAATAAAAAAAAAAAAATAATAAACCGCCCGTGGGAAGGAACCCGCCGCCGCTCGCCCTCACGCCCGTCCCTGCGGCCCGGTGCCCAGCCGGCCGCCACCCTGCCACGCTTGGGCCCGAGCAACCCTTCCCGGGCACACCCACACCCACGCCACGACCCCCACCCCCTCCGACGCTACCTGCCTCCACCCGAGTCCTCGACACCCCCACGCCCCCCCCACACAGACACCCCCCTCCGGCACCGATACCCCTCCCGCCTACCACACGCGCACTGCGCCGCACCGGGGCCCGCCGTATACGACTCCCTGTCTCCAGCCCCCCCCCAACCCCCCCCCGACGCCGACTCTCACTGCCACCACAAGGGCGTGCCACCCCCATCACATAACACCCACCCTGCCACCCCCGCAGCTCGCGGTCTGGTTCTCGCCCACCGCGCCTTCCCCACGAACCCCTACGGCGAACCCCCACGACAGTCCCCCCCCCCCCCGACCCCGCTGAACCGGGCAACGGCGTAACGCCCTCCGTCCACGCACTGCTCCCCCTCCGGGCTCTAGCTCCACCATCCGCCCCCCCCCCCCCTCCCCCGGCACCCCCCCCCCCCCCCCCCCCCCACCCCCCCCCCCCCCACCCCCCCCCCCCCCCCCCCCCCCCCCCCCCCACTCCCCCCACCCCCCCCCCCCCCCCCCCCCCCCCCCCCCCCCCCCCCCCCCCCCCCCCCCCCCCCCCCCCCCCCCCCCCCCCCCCCCCCCCCCCCCCCCCCCCCCCCCCCCCCCCCCCCCCCCCCCCCCCCCCCCCCCCCCCCCCCCCCCCCCCCCCCCCCCCCCCCCCCCCCCCCCCCCCCCCCCCCCCCCCCCCCCCCCCCCCCCCCCCCCCCCCCCCCCCCCCCCCCCCCCCCACCCCCCCCCCCCCCCCCCCCCCCCCCCCCCCCCCCACCCCCCCCCCCCCCCCCCCCCCCCCCCCCCCCCCCCCCCCCCCCCCCCCCCCCCCCCCCCCCCCCCCCCCCCCCCCCCCCCCCCCCCCCCCCCCCCCCCCCCCCCCCCCCCCCCCCCCCCCCCCCCCCCCCCCCACCCCCCCCCCCCCCCCCCCCCCCCCCCCCCCCCCCCCCCCACCCCCCCCCCCCCCCCCCCCCCCCCCCCCCCCCCCCCCCCCCCCCCCCCCCCCACCCCCCCCCCCCCCCCCCCCCCCCCCCCCCCCCCCCCCCCCCCCCCCCCCCCCCCCCCCCCCCCCCCCCCCCCCCCCCCCCCCCCCCCCCCCCCCCCCCCCCCCCCCCCCCCCCCCCACCCCCCCCCCCCCCCCCCCCCCCCCCCCCCCCCCCCCCCCCCCCCCCCCCCCCCCCCCCCCCACCCCCCCCCCCCCCCCCCCCCCCCCCCCCCCCCCCCCCCCCCCCCCCCCCCCCCCCCCCCCCCCCCCCCCCCCCCCCCCCCCCCCCCCCCCCCCCCCCCCCCCCCCCCCCCCCCCCCCCCCCCCCCCCCCCCCCCCCCCCCCCCCCCCCCCCCCCCCCCCCCCCCCCCCCCCCCCCCCCCCCCCCCCCCCCCCCCCCCCCCCCCCCCCCCCCCCCCCCCCCCCCCCCACCCCCCCCCCCCCCCCCCCCCCCCCCCCCCCCCCCCCCCCCCCCCCCCCCCCCCCCCCCCCCCCCCCCCCCCCCCCCCCCCCCCCCCACCCCCCCCCCCCCCCCCCCCCCCCCCCCCCCCCCCCCCCCCCCCCCCCCCCCCCCCCCCCCCCCCCCCCCCCCCCCCCCCCCCCCCCCCCCCCCCCCCCCCCCCCCCCCCCCACCCCCCCCCCCCCCCCCCCCCCCCCCCCCCCCCCCCCCCCCCCCCCCCCCCCCCCCCCCCCCCCCCCCCCCCCCCCCCCCCCCCCCCCCCCCCCCCCCCCCCCCCCCCCCCCCCCCCCCCCCCCCCCCCCCCCCCCCCCCCCCCCCCCCCCCCCCCCCCCCCCCCCCCCCCCCCCCCCCCCCCCCCCCCCCCCCCCCCCCCCCCCCCCCCCCCCCCCCCCCCCCCCCCCCCCCCCCCCCCCCCCCCCCCCCCCCCCCCCCCCCCCCCCCCCCCCCCCCCCCCCCCCCCCCCCCCCCCCCCCCCCCCCCCCCCCCCCCCCCCCCCCCCCCCCCCCCCCCCCCCCCCCCCCCCCCCCCCCCCCCCCCCCCCCCCCCCCCCCCCCCCCCCCCCCCCCCCCCCCCCCCCCCCCCCCCCCCCCCCCCCCCCCCCCCCCCCCCCCCCCCCCCCCCCCCCCCCCCCCCCCCCCCCCCCCCCCCCCCCCCCCCCCCCCACCCCCCCCCCCCCCCCCCCCCCCCCCCCCCCCCCCCCCCCCCCCCCCCCCCCCCCACCCCCCCCCCCCCCCCCCCCCCCCCCCCCCCCCCCCCCCCCCCCCCCCCCCCCCCCCCCCCCCCCCCCCCCCCCCCCCCCCCCCCCCCCCCCCCCCCCCCCCCCCCCCCCCCACCCCCCCCCCCCCCCCCCCCCCCCCCCCCCCCCCCCCCCCCCCCCCCCCCCCCCCCCACCCCCCCCCCCCCCCCCCCCCCCCCCCCCCCCCCCCCCCCCCCCCCCCCCCCCCCCCCCCCCCCCCCCCCCCCCCCCCCCCCCCCCCCCCCCCCCCCCCCCCCCCCCCCCCCCCCCCCCCCCCCCCCCCCCCCCCCCCCCCCCCCCCCCCCCCCCCCCCCCCCCCCCCCCCCCCCCCCCCCCCCCCCCCCCCCCCCCCCCCCCCCCCCCCCCCCCCCCCCCCCCCCCCCCCCCCCCCCCCCCCCCCCCCCCCCCCCCCCCCCCCCCCCCCCCCCACCCCCCCCCCCCCCCCCCCCCCCCCCCCCCCCCCCCCCCCCCCCCCCCCCCCCCCCCCCCCCCCCCCCCCCCCCCCCCCCCCCCCCCCCCCCACCCCCCCCCCCCCCCCCCCCCCCCCCCCCCCCCCCCCCCCCCCCCCCCCCCCCCCCCCCCCCCCCCCCCCCCCCACCCCCCCCCCCCCCCCCCCCCCCCCCCCCCCCCCCCCCCCCCCCCCCCCCCCCCCCCCCCCCCCCCCCCCCCCCCCCCCCCCCCCCCCCCCCCCCCCCCCCCCCCCCCCCCCCCCCCCCCCCCACCCCCCCCCCCCCCCCCCCCCCCCCCCCCCCCCCCCCCCCCCCCCCCCCCCCCCCCCCCCCCCCCCCCCCCCCCCCCCCCCCCCCCCCCCCCCCCCCCCCCCCCCCCCCCCCCCCCCCCCCCCCCCCCCCCCCCCCCCCCCCCCCCCCCCCCCCCCCCCCCCCCCCCCCCCCCCCCCCCCCCCCCCCCCCCCCCCCCCCCCCCCCCCCCCCCCCCCCCCCCCCCCCCCCCCCCCCCCCCCCCCACCCCCCCCCCCCCCCCCCCCCCCCCCCCCCACCCCCCCCCCCCCCCCCCCCCCCCCCCCCCCCCCCCCCCCCCCCCCCACTCCCCCCCCCCCCCCCCCCCCCCCCCCCCCCCCCCCCCCCCCCCCCCCCCCCCCACCCCCCCCCCCCCCCCCCCCCCCCCCCCCCCCCCCCCCCCCCCCCCCCCCCCCCCCCCCCCCCCCCCCCCCCCCCCCCCCCCCCCCCCCCCCCCCCCCCCCCCCCCCCCCCCCCCCCCCCCCCCCCCCCCCCCCCCCCCCCCCCCCCCCCCCCCCCCACCCCCCCCCCCCCCCCCCCCCCCCCCCCCCCCCCCCCCCCCCCCCCCCCCCCCCCCCCCCCCCCCCCCCCCCCCCCCCCCCCCCCCCCCCCCCCCCCCCCCCCCCCCCCCCCCCCCCCCCCCCCCCCCCCCCCCCCCCCCCCCCCCCCCCCCCCCCCCCCCCCCCCCCCCCCCCCCCCCCCCCCCCCCCCCCCCCCCCCCACCCCCCCCCCCCCCCCCCCCCCCCCCCCCCCCCCCCACCCCCCCCCCCCCCCCCCCCCCCCCCCCCCCCCCCCCCCCCCCCCCCCCCCCCCCCCCCCCCCCCCCCCCCCCCCCCCCCCCCCCCCCCCCCCCCCCCCCCCCCCCCCCCCCCCCCCCCCCCCCCACCCCCCCCCCCCCCCCCCCCCCCCCCCCCCCCCCCCCCCCCCCCCCCCCCCCCCCCCCCCCCCCCCCCCCCCCCCCCCCCCCCCCCCCCCCCCCCCCCCCCCCCCCACCCCCCCCCCCCCCCCCCCCCCCCCCCCCCCCCCCCCCCCCCCCCCCCCCCCCCCCCCCCCCCCCCCCCCCCCCCCCCCCCCCCCCCCCCCCCCCCCCCCCCCCCCCCCCCCCCCCCCCCCCCCCCCCCCCCCCCCCCCCCCCCCCCCCCCCCCCCCCCCCCCCCCCCCCCCCCCCCCCCCCCCCCCCCCCCCCCCCCACCCCCCCCCCCCCCCCCCCCCCCCCCCCCCCCCCCCCCCCCCCCCCACCCCCCCCCCCCCCCCCCCCCCCCCCCCCCCCCCCCCCCCCCCCCCCCCCCCCCCCCCCCCCCCCCCCCCCCCCCCCCCACCCCCCCCCCCCCCCCCCCCCCCCCCCCCCCCCCCCCCCCCCCCCCCCCCACCCCCCCCCCCCCCCCCCCCCCCCCCCCCCCCCCCCCCCCCCCCCCCCCCCCCCCCCCCCCCCCCCCCCCCCCCCCCCCCCCCCCCCCCCCCCCCCCCCCCCCACCCCCCCCCCCCCCCCCCCCCCCCCCCCCCCCCCCCCCCCCCCCCCCCCCCCCCCCCCCCCCCCCCCCCCCCCCCCCCCCCCCCCCCCCCCCCCCCCCCCCCACCCCCCCCCCCCCCCCCCCCCCCCCCCCCCCCCCCCCCCCCCCCCCCCCCCCCCCCCCCCCCCCCCCCCCCCCCCCCCCCCCCCCCCCCCCCCCCCCCCCCCCCCCCCCCCCCCCCCCCCCCCCCCCCCCACCCCCCCCCCCCCCCCCCCCCCCACCCCCCCCCCCCCCCCCCCCCCCCCCCCCACCCCCCCCCCCCCCCCCCCCCCCCCCCCCCCCCCCCCCCCCCCCCCCCCCCCCCCCCCCCCCCCCCCCCCCCCCCCCCCCCCCCCCCCCCCCCCCCCCCCCCCCCCACCCCCCCCCCCCCCCCCCCCCCCCCCCCCCCCCCCCCCCCCCCCCCCCCCCCCCCCCCCCCCCCACCCCCCCCCCCCCCCCCCCCCCCCCCCCCCACCCCCCCCCCCCCCCCCCCCCCCCCCCCACCCCCCCCCCCCCCCCCCCCCCCCCCCCCCCACCCCCCCCCCCCCCCCCCCCCCCCCCCCCCCCCCCCCCCCCCCCCCCCCCCCCCCCCCCCACCCCCCCCCCCCCCCCCCCCCCCCCCCCCCCCCCCCCCCCCCCCCCCCCCCCCCCCACCCCCCCCCCCCCCCCCCCCCCCCCCCCCCCCCCCCCCCCCCCCCCCCCCCCCCCCCACCCCCCCCCCCCCCCCCCCCCCCCCCCCCCCCCCCCCCCCCCCCCCCCCCCCCACCCCCCCCCCCCCCCCCCCCCCCCCCCCCCCCCCCCCCCCCCCCCCCCCCCCCCCCCCCCCCCCCCCCCCCCCCCCCCCCCACCCCCCCCCCCCCCCCCCCCCCCCCCCCCCCCCCCACCCCCCCCCCCCCCACCCCCCCCCCCCCCCCCCCCCCCCCCCCCCCCCCCCCCCCCCCCACCCCCCCCCCCCCCCCCCCCCCCCCCCCCCCCCCCCCCCCCCCCCCCCCCCCCCCCCCCCCCCCCCCCCCCCCCCCCCCCCCCCCCCCCCCCCCCCCCCCCCCCCCCCCCCCCCCCCCCCCCCCCCCCCCCCCCCCCCCCCCCCCCCCCCCCCCCCCCCCCCCCCCCCCCCCCCCCCCCCCCCCCCCCCCCCCCCCCCCCCCCCCCCCCCCACCCCCCCCCCCCCCCCCCCCCCCCCCCCCCCCCCCCCCCCCCCCCCCCCCCCCCCCCCCCCCCCCCCCCCCCCCCCCCCCCCCCCCCCCCCCCCCCCCCCCCCCCCCCCCCCCCCCCCCCCCCCCCCCCCCCCCCCCCCCCCCCCCCCCCCCCCCCCCCCCCCCCCCCCCCCCCCCCCCCCCCCCCCCCCCCCCCCCCCCCCCCCCCCCCCCCCCCCCCCCCCCCCCCCCCCCCCCCCCCCCCCCCCCCCCCCCCCCCCCCCCCCCCCCCCCCCCCCCCCCCCCCCCCCCCCCCCCCACCCCCCCCCCCCCCCCCCCCCCCCCCCCCCCCCCCCCCCCCCCCCCCCCCCCCCCCCCCCCCCCCCACCCCCCCCCCCCCCCCCCCCCCCCCCCCCCCCCCCCCCCCCCCCCCCCCCCCCCCCCCACCCCCCCCCCCCCCCCCCCCCCCCCCCCCCCCCCCCCCCCCCCCCCCCCCCCCCCCCCCCCCCCCCCCCCCCCCCCCCCCCCCCCCCCCCCCCCCCCCCCCCCCCCCCCCCCCCCCCCCCCCCCCCCCCCCCCCCCCCCCCCCCCCCCCCCCCCCCCCCCCCCCCCCCCCCCCCCCCCACCCCCCCCCCCCCCCCCCCCCCCCCCCCCCCCCCCCCCCCCCCCCCCCCCCCCCCCCCCCCCCCCCCCCCCCCCCCCCCCCCCCCCCCCCCCCCCCCCCCCCCCCCCCCCCCCCCCCCCCCCCCCCCCCCCCCCCCCCCCACCCCCCCCCCCCCCCCCCCCCCCCCCCCCCCCCCCCCCCCCCCCCCCCCCCCCCCCCCCCCCACCCCCCCCCCCCCCCCCCCCCCCCCCCCCCCCCCCCCCCCCCCCCCCCCCCCCCCCCCCCCCCCCCCCCCCCCCCCCCCCCCCCCCCCCCCCCCCCCCCCCCCCCCCCCCCCCCCCCCCCCCCCCCCCCCCCCCCCCCCCCCCCCCCCCCCCCCCCCCCCCCCCCCCCCCCCCCCCCCCCCCCCCCCCCCCCCCCACCCCCCCCCCCCCCCCCCCCCCCCCCCCCCCCCCCCCCCCCCCCCCCCCCCCCCCCCCCCCCCCCCCCCCCCCCCCCCCCCCCCCCCCCCCCCCCCCCCCCCCCCCCCCCCCACCCCCCCCCCCCCCCCCCCCCCCCCCCCCCCCCCCCCCCCCCCCCCCCCCCCCCCCCCCCCCCCCCCCCCCCCCCCCCCCCCCCCCCCCCCCCCCCCCCCCCCCCCCCCCCCCCCCCCCCCCCCCCCCCCCCCCCCCCCCCCCCCCCCCCCCCCCCCCCCCCCCCCCCCCCCCCCCCCCCCCCCCCCCCCCCCCCCCCCCCCCCACCCCCCCCCCCCCCCCCCCCCCCCCCCCCCCCCCCCCCCCCCCCCCCCCCCCCCCCCCCCCCCCCCCCCCCCCCCCCCCCCCCCCCCCCCCCCCCCCCCCCCCCCCCCCCCCCCCCCCCCCCCCCCCCCCCCCCCCCCCCCCCCCCCCCCCCCCCCCCCCCCCCCCCCCCCCCCCCCCCCCCCCCCCCCCCCCCCCCCCCCCCCCCCCCCCCCCCCCCCCCCCCCCCCCCCCCCCCCCCCCCCCCCCCCCCCCCCCCCCCCCCCCCCCCCCCCCCCCCCCCCCCCCCCCCCCCCCCCCCCCCCCCCCCCCCCCCCCCCCCCCCCCCCCCCCCCCCCCCCCACCCCCCCCCCCCCCCCCCCCCCCCCCCCCCCCCCCCCCCCCCCCCCCCCCCCCCCCCCCCCCCCCCCCCCCCCCCCCCCCCCCCCCCCCCCCCCCCCCCCCCCCCCCCCCCCCCCCCCCCCCCCCCCCCCCCCCCCCCCCCCCCCCCCCCCCCCCCCCCCCCCCCCCCCCCCCCCCCCCCCCCCCCCCCCCCCCCCCCCCCCCCCACCCCCCCCCCCCCCCCCCCCCCCCCCCCCCCCCCCCCCCCCCCCCCCCCCCCCCCCCCCCCCCCCCCCCCCCCCCCCCCCCCCCCCCCCCCCCCCCCCCCCCCCCCCCCCCCCCCCCCCCCCACCCCCCCCCCCCCCCCCCCCCCCCCCCCCCCCCCCCCCCCCCCCCCCCCCCCCCCCCCCCCCCCCCCCCCCCCCCCCCCCCCCCCCCCCCCCCCCCCCCCCCCCCCCCCCCCCCCCCCCCCCCCCCCCCCACCCCCCCCCCCCCCCCCCCCCCCCCCCCCCCCCCCCCCCCCCCCCCCCCCCCCCCCCCCCCCCCCCCCCCCCCCCCCCCCCCCCCCCCCCCCCCCCCCCCCCCCCCCCCCCCCCCCCCCCCCCCCCCCCCCCCCCCCCCCCCCCCCCCCCCCCCCCCCCCCCCCCCCCCCCACCCCCCCCCCCCCCCCCCCCCCCCCCCCCCCCCCCCCCCCCCCCCCCCCCCCCCCCCCCCCCCCCCCCCCCCCCCCCCCCCCCCCCCCCCCCCCCCCCCCCCCCCCCCCCCCCCCCCCCCCCCCCCCCCCCCCCCCCCCCCCCCCCCCCCCCCCCCCCCCCCCCCCCCCCCCCCCCCCCCCCCCCCCCCCCCCCCCCCCCCCCCCCCCCCCCCCCCCCCCCCCCCCCCCCCCCCCCCCCCCCCCCCCCCCCCCCCCCCCCCCCCCCCCCCCCCCCCCCCCCCCCCCCCCCCCCCCCCCCCCCCCCCCCCCCCCCCCCCCCCCCCCCCCCCCCCCCCCCCCCCCCCCCCCCCCCCCCCCCCCCCCCCCCCCCCCCCCCCCCACCCCCCCCCCCCCCCCCCCCCCCCCCCCCCCCCCCCCCCCCCCCCCCCCCCCCCCCCCCCCCCCCCCCCCCCCCCCCCCCCCCCCCCCCCCCCCCCCCCCCCCCCCCCCCCCACCCCCCCCCCCCCCCCCCCCCCCCCCCCCCCCCCCCCCCCCCCCCCCCCCCCCCCCCCCCCCCCCCCCACCCCC
>CALYDF020001144.1:20000-22500 GCA_944474145.2 Dicrocoelium dendriticum
CCCCCCCCCCCCCCCCCCCCCCCCCCCCCCCCCCCCCCCCCGCCCCCCCCCCCCCCCCCCCCCCCCCCCCCCCCCCCCCCCCCCCCCCCCCCCCCCCCCGCCCCCCCCCCCCCCCCCCCCCCGCCCCCCCCCCCCCCCCCCCCCCCCCCCGCCCCCCCCCCCCCCCCCCCCCCCCCCCCCCGCCCCCCCCCCCCCCCCCCCCCCCGCCCCCCCCCCCCCCCCCCCCCCCCGCCCCCCCCCCCCCCCCCCCCCCCCCCCCCCCCCCCCCCCCCCCGCCCCCCCCCCCCCCCCCCCCCCCCCCCCCCCGCCCCCCCCCCCCCCCCCCCCCCCGCCCCCCCCCCCCCCCCGCCCCCCCCCCCCCCCCCCCCCCCCGCCCCCCCCCCCCCCCCCCCCCCCGCCCCCCCCCCCCCCCCCCCCCCCCCCCCCCCCCCCCCCCGCCCCCCCCCCCCCCCCCCCCCCCCCCCCCCGCCCCCCCCCCCCCCCCCCCCCGCCCCCCCCCCCCCCCCCCCCCGCCCCCCCCCCCCCCCCGCCCCCCCCCCCCCCCCCCCCCCGCCCCCCCCCCCCCCCCCCCCCCCCCCCCCCCCCCCCCCCCCCGCCCCCCCCCCCCCCCCCCCCCCCCCCCCCCCCCGCCCCCCCCCCCCCCCCCCCCCCCCCCCCCCCCCCCCCCCCCCCCCCCCCCCCCCCGCCCCCCCCCCCCCCCCCCCCCCCCCCCCCCCCCCCCCCGCCCCCCCCCCCCCCCCCCCCCCCCCCCCCCCCCCCCCCCGCCCCCCCCCCCCCCCCCCCCCCCCCCCCCCCCCCGCCCCCCCCCCCCCCCCCCCCCCCGCCCCCCCCCCCCCCCCCCCCCCCCCCCCCCCCCCCGCCCCCCCCCCCCCCCCCCCCCCCCCCCCCCCCCCCCCCGCCCCCCCCCCCCCCCCCCCGCCCCCCCCCCCCCCCCCCCCCCCCCCCCCCCCGCCCCCCCCCCCCCCCCCCCCCCCCCCCCCCCCCCCCCCCCCCCCCCCCGCCCCCCCCCCCCCCCCCCCCCGCCCCCCCCCCCCCCCGCCCCCCCCCCCCCCCCCCCCCCCCCCCCCCCCCCCCCCCCCCCCCCGCCCCCCCCCCCCCCCCCCCCCCCCCCCCCCCCCGCCCCCCCCCCCCCCCCCCCCCCCCCCCCCCCCCCCCCCCCCCCCCCCCCCCGCCCCCCCCCCCCCCCCCCCCCCCCCCCCCCCCCCCCCCCCCCCCCCCCCCCCCCCCCCCCCCCCCCCCCCCCCCCCCCCCCCCCCCCCCCCCCCCCCGCCCCCCCCCCCCCCCGCCCCCCCCCCCCCCCCCCCCCCCCCCCCCCCCCCCCCCCCCCCCCCCGCCCCCCCCCCCCGCCCCCCCCCCCCCCCCCGCCCCCCCCCCCCCCCCCCCCCCCCCCCCCCCCCCCCCGCCCCCCCCCCCCCCCCCCCCCCCCCCCCCCCCCCCCCCGCCCCCCCCCCCCCCCCCCCCCCCCCCCCCCCCCCCGCCCCCCCCCCCCCCCCCCCGCCCCCCCCCCCCCCCCCCCCCCCCCCCCCCCCCCCCCCCCCCCCCCCCCCCCCCCCCCCCCCCCGCCCCCCCCCCCCCCCCCCCCCCCCCCCCCCCCCCCCCCCCCCCCCCCCCCCCCCCCCCCCCCCCCCCCCCCCCCCCCCCCCGCCCCCCCCCCCCCCCCCCCCCGCCCCCCCCCCCCCCCCCCCCCCCCCCCCCCCCCCCCCCCCCCCCCCCCCCCCCCCCCCCCCCCCCCCCCCCCCCCCCCCCCCCCCCCCCCCCCCCCCCCCCCCCCCCCCCCCCCCCCCCCCCCCCCCCCGCCCCCCCCCCCCCCCCCCCCCCCCCCCCCCCCCCCCCCCCCCCCCCCCCCCCCCCCCCCCCCCCCCCCCCCCCCCCCCCCCCCGCCCCCCCCCCCCCCCCCCCCCCCCCCGCCCCCCCCCCCCCCCCCCCCCCCCCGCCCCCCCCCCCCCCCCCCCCCCCCCCCCCCCCCCCCCCCCCCCCCCCCCCGCCCCCCCCCCCCCCCCCCCCCCCCCCCCCCGCCCCCCCCCCCCCCCCCCCCCCCCCCCCCCCCCCCCCCCCCCCCCCCCCGCCCCCCCCCCCCCCCCCCCCCCCCCCCCCCCCCCCCCCCCCCCCCCCCCCCCCCCCCCCCCCCCCCCCCCCCCCCCCCCCCCGCCCCCCCCCCCCCCCCCCCCCCCCCGCCCCCCCCCCCCCCCCCCCCCCCCCCCCCCCCCCCCCCCCCCCCCGCCCCCCCCCCCCCCCCCCGCCCCCCCCCCCCCCCCCCCCCCCCCCGCCCCCCCCCCCCCCCCCCCCCCCCCCCCCCCGCCCCCCCCCCCCCCCCCCCCCCCCCCCCCCCCCCCCCCCCCGCCCCCCCCCCCCCCCCCCCCCCCCCCCCCGCCCCCCCCCCCCCCCCCCCCCCCCGCCCCCCCCCCCCCCCCCGCCCCCCCCCCCCCCCCCCCCCCCCCCCCCCCCCCCCCCCCCCCGCCCCCCCCCCCCCCCCCCCCCCCCCCCCCCCCCCCCCCCCCCC
>CALYDF020001144.1:27500-35000 GCA_944474145.2 Dicrocoelium dendriticum
CCCCCCCCCCCCCGCCCCCCCCCCCCCCCCCCCCCCCCCCCCCCCCCCCCCCCCCCCCCCCCCCCCCCCCCCGCCCCCCCCCCCCCCCCCCCCCCCCCCCCCCCCCCCCCCCCCCCCCCCCCCCCCCCCCCCCCCCCCCCCCCCCCCCCCCCCCCCCCCCCCCCCCCCCCCCCCCCCCCCCCCCCCCCCCCCCCCCCCCCCCCCCGCCCCCCCCCCCCCCCCCCCCCCCCCCCCCCCCCCCCCCCCCCCCCCCCCCCCCCCCCCCCCCCCCCCGCCCCCCCCCCCCCCCCCCCCCCCCCCCCCCCCCCCCCCCCCCCCCCCCCCCCCCCCCCCCCCCCCCCCCCCCCCCCCCGCCCCCCCCCCCCCCCCCCCCCCCCCCCCCCCCCCCCCCCCCCCCCCGCCCCCCCCCCCCCCCCCCCCCCCCCCCCCCCCCCCCCCCCCCCCCCCCCGCCCCCCCCCCCCCCCCCCCCCCCCCCCCCCCCCCCCCCCCCCCCCCCCCCCCCCCCCCCGCCCCCCCCCCCCCCCCCCCCCCCCCCCCCCCCCCCCCCCCCCCCCCCCCCCCCCCCCCCCCCCCCCCCCCCCCCCCCCCCCCCCCCCCCCCCCCCCCCCCCCCCCCCCCCCCCCCCCCCCCCCCCCCCCCCCCCCCCCCCCCCCCCCCCCCCCCCCCCCCCCCCCCCCCCCCCCCCCCCCCCCCCCCCCCCCCCCCCCCCCCCCCGCCCCCCCCCCCCCCCCCCCCCCCCCCCCCCCCCCCCCGCCCCCCCCCCCCCCACCCCCCCCCCCCCCCCCCCCCCCCCCCCCCCCCCCCCCCCCCCCCCCCCCCCCCCCCCCCCCCCCCCGCCCCCCCCCCCCCCCCCCCCCCCCCCCCCCCCCCCCCCCCCCCCCCCCCCCCCCGCCCCCCCCCCCCCCCCCCCCCCCCCCCCCCCCCCCCCCCCCCCCCCCCCCCCCCCCCCCCCCCCCCCCCCCCGCCCCCCCCCCCCCCCCCCCCCCCCCCCCCCCCCCGCCGCCCCCCCCCCCCCCCCCCCCCCCCCCCCCCCCCCCCCCCCCCCCCCCCCCCCCCCCGCCCCCCCCCCCCCCCCCCCCCCCCCCCCCCCCCCCGCCCCCCCCCCCCCCCCCCCCCCCCCCCCCCCCCCCCCCCCCCCCCCCCCCCCCCCCGCCCCCCCCCCCCCCCCCCCCCCCCCCCGCCCCCCCCCCCCCCCCCCCCCCCCCCCCCCCCCCCCCCCCCCCCCCCCCCCCCCCCCCCCCCCCCCCCCCCCCCCCCCCCCCCCCCCCCGCCCCCCCCCCCCCCCCCCCCCCCCCCCCCCCCCCCCACCCCCCCCCCCCCCCCCCCCCCCCCCCCCGCCCCCCCCCCCCCCCCCCCCCCCCCCCCCCCGCCCCCCCCCCCCCCCCCCCCCCCCCCCCCCCCCCCCCCCCCCCCCCCCCCCCCCCCCCCCCCCCCCCCCCCCCCCCCCCCCCCCCCCCCCCCCCCCCCCCCCCCCCCCCCCCCCCCCCCCCCCCCCCCCCCCCCCCCCCCCGCCCCCCCCCCCCCCCCCCCCCCCCCCCCCCCCGCCCCCCCCCCCCCCCCCCCCCCCCCCCCCCCCCCCCCCCCCCCCCCCCCCCCCCCCCCCCCCCCCCCCCCCCCCCCCCCCCCCCCCCCCCCCCCCCCCCCCCCCCCCCGCCCCCCCCCCCCCCCCCCCCCCCCCCCCCCCCCCCCCCCCCCCCCCCCCCCCCCCCCGCCCCCCCCCCCCCCCCCCCCCCCCCCCCCCCCCCCCCCCCCCCCCCCCCCCCCCCCCCCCCCCGCCCCCCCCCCCCCCCCCCCCCCCCCCCCCCCCCCCCCCGCCCCCCCCCCCCCCCCCCCCCCCCCCCCCCCCCCCCCCCCCCCCCCCCCCCCCCCCCCCCCCCCCCCCCCCCCCCCCCCCCCCCCCCCCCCCCCCCCCCCCCCCCCCACCCCCCCCCCCCCCCCCCCCCCCCCCCCCCCCCCCCCCCCCCACCCCCCCCCCCCCCCCCCCCCCCCCCCCCCCCCCCCCCCCCCCCCCCCCCCCCCCCCCCCCCCCCCCCCCCCCCCCCCCCCCCCCCCCCCCCCCCCCCCCCCCGCCCCCCCCCCCCCCCCCCCCCCCCCCCCCCCCCCCCCCCCCCCCCCCCCCCCCCCCCCCCCCCGCCCCCCCCCCCCCCCCCCCCCCCCCCCCCCCCCCCCCCGCCCCCCCCCCCCCCCCCCCCCCCCCCCCCCCCCCCCCCCGCCCCCCCCCCCCCCCCCCCCCCCCCCCCCCCCCCCCCCCCCCCCCCCCCCCCCCCCCCCCCCCCCCCCCGCCCCCCCCCCCCCCCCCCCCCCCCCCCCCCCCCCCCCCCCCCCCCCCCCCGCCCCCCCCCCCCCCCCCCCCCCCCCCCCCCCCCCCCCCCCCCCCCCCCCCCCCCCCCCCCCCCCCCCCCCCCCCCCCCCCCCCCCCCCCCCCCCCCCCCCCCCCCCCCCCCCCCCCCCCCCCCCCCCCCCCCCCCCCCCCCCCCCCCCCCCCCCCCCCCCCCCCCCCCCCCCCCCCCCCCCCCCCCCGCCCCCCCCCCCCCCCCCCCCCCCCCCCCCCCCCCCCCCCCCCCCCGCCCCCCCCCCCCCCCCCCCCCCCCCCCCCCCCCCCCCCCCCCCCCCCCCCCCCCCCCCCCCCCCCCCCCCCCCCGCCCCCCCCCCCCCCCCCCCCCCCCCCCCCCCCCCCCCCCCCCCCCCCCCCCCCCCCCCCCCCCCCCCCCCCCCCCCCCCCCCCCCCCGCCCCCCCCCCCCCCCCCCCCCCCCCCCCCCCCCCCCCCCCCCCCCCCCCCCCCCCCCCCCCCCCCGCCCCCCCCCCCCCCCCCCCCCCCCCCCCCCCCCCCCCCCCCCCCCCCCCCCCGCCCCCCCCCCCCCCCCCCCCCCCCCCCCCCCCCCCCCCCCCCCCCCCCCCCCCCCCCCCCCCCCCCCCCCCCCCCCCCCCCCCCCCCCCCCCCCGCCCCCCCCCCCCCCCCCCCCCCCCCCCCCCCCCCCCCCCCCCCCCCCCCCCCCCCCCCCCCCCCCCCCCCCCCCCGCCCCCCCCCCCCCCCCCCCCCCCCCCCCCCCCCCCCCCCCCCCCCCCCCGCCCCCCCCCCCCCCCCCCCCCCCCCCCCCGCCCCCCCCCCCCCCCCCCCCCCCCCCCCCCCCCCCCCCCCCCCCCCCCCCCCCCCCCCCCCCCCCCCCCCCCCCCCCCCCCCCCCCCCCCCCCCCCCCCCCCCCCCCCCCCCCCCCCCCCCCCCCCCCCCCCCCCCCCCCCCCCCCCCCGCCCCCCCCCCCCCCCCCCCCCCCCCCCCCCCCCCCCCCCCCCCCCCCCCCCCCCCCCCCCCCCCCCCCCCCCCCCCCCCCCCCCCCCCCCCCCCCCCCCCCCCCCCCCCCCCCCCCCCCCCCCCCCCCCCCCCCCCCCCCGCCCCCCCCCCCCCCCCCCCCCCCCCCCCCCCCCCCCCCCCCCCCCCCCCCCCCCCCGCCCCCCCCCCCCCCCCCCCCCCCCCCCCCCCCCCCCCCCCCCCCGCCCCCCCCCCCCCCCCCCCCCCCCCCCCCCCCCCCCCCCCCCCCCCCCCCCCCCCCCCCCCCCCCCCCCCCCCCCCCCCCCCCCCCCCCCGCCCCCCCCCCCCCCCCCCCCCCCCCCCCGCCCCCCCCCCCCCCCCCCCCCCCCCCCCCCCCCCCCCCCCCCCCCCCCCCCCCCCCCCCCCCCCCCCCCCCCCCCCCCCCCCCCCCCCCCCCCCCCCGCCCCCCCCCCCCCCCCCCCCCCCCCCTCCCCCCCCCCCCCCCCCCCCCCCCCCCCCCCCCCCCCACCCCCCCCCCCCCCCCCCCCCCCCCCCCCCCCCCCCCCCCCCGCCCCCCCCCCCCCCCCCCCCCCCCCCCCCCCCCCCCCCCCCCCCCCCCCCGCCCCCCCCCCCCCCCCCCCCCCCCCCCCCCCCCCCCCCCCCCCCCCCCCCCCCCCCCCCCCCCCCCCCCCCCCCCGCCCCCCCCCCCCCCCCCCCCCCCCCCCCCCCCCCCCCCCGCCCCCCCCCCCCCCCCCCCCCCCCCCCCCCCCCCCCCCCCCCCCCCCCCCCCCCCCCCCCCCCCCCCCCCCCCCCCCCCCCCCCCCCCCCCCCCCCCCCCCCCCCCCCGCCCCCCCCCCCCCCCCCCCCCCCCCCCCCCCCCCCCCCCCCCCCCCCCCCCCCCCCCCCCCGCCCCCCCCCCCCCCCCCCCCCCCCCCCCCCCCCCCCCCCCCCCCCCCCCCCCCCCCCCCCCCCCCCCCCCCCCCCCCCCCCCCCCCCCCCCCCCCCCCCCCCCCCCCCCCCCCCCCCCCCCCCCCCCGCCCCCCCCCCCCCCCCCCCCCCCCCCCCCCCCCCCCCCCCCCCCTCCCCCCCCCCCCCCCCCCCCCCCCCCCCCCCCCCCCCCCCCCCCCCCCCCCCCCCCCCCCCCCGCCCCCCCCCCCCCCCACCCCCCCCCCCCCCCCCCCCCCCCCCCCCCCCCCCCCCCCCCCCCCCCCCCCCCCCCCCCCCCCCGCCCCCCCCCCCCCCCCCCCCCCCCCCCCCCCCCCCCCCCCGCCCCCCCCCCCCCCCCCCCCCCCCCCCCCCCCCCCCCCCCCCCCCCCCCCCCCCCCCCCCCCCCCCCCCCCCCCCCCCCCCCCGCCCCCCCCCCCCCCCCCCCCCCCCCCCCCCCCCCCCCCCCCCCCCCCCCCCCCCCCCCCCCCCCCCCCCCCCCCCCCCCCCCCCCCACCCCCCCCCCCCCCCCCCCCCCCCACCCCCCCCCCCCCCCCCCCCCCCCCCCCCCCCCCCCCCCGCCCCCCCCCCCCCCCCCCCCCCCCCCCCCCCCCCCCCCCCCCCCCCCCCCCCCCCCCCGCCCCCCCCCCCCCCCCCCCCCCCCCCCCCCCCCCCCCCCCCCCCCCCCCCCCCCCCCCCCCCCCCCCCCCCCCCCCCCGCCCCCCCCCCCCCCCCCCCCCCCCCCCCCCCCCCCCCCCCCCCCCCCCCCCCCCCGCCCCCCCCCCCCCCCCCCCCCCCCCCCCCCCCCCCCCCCCCCCCCCCCCCCCCCCCCGCCCCCCCCCCCCCCCCCCCCCCCCCGCCCCCCCCCCCCCCCCCCCCCCCCCCCCCCCCCCCCCCCCCCCCCCCCCCCCCCCCCCCCCCCCCCCCCCCCCCCCCCCCCCCCCCCCCCCCCCCCCCCCCCCCCCCCCCCCCCCCCCCCCCCCCCCCCCCCCCCCCGCCCCCCCCCCCCCCCCCCCCCCCCCCCCCCCCCCCCCCCCCCCCCCCCCCCCCCCCCCCCCCCCCCCCCCCCCCCCCCCCCCCCCCCCCCCCCCCCCCCCCCCCCCCCCCCCCCCCCCCCGACCCCCCCCCCCCCCCCCCCCCCCCCCCCCCCCCCCCCCCCCCCCCCCCCCCCCCCCCCCCCCCCCCCCCCCCCCCCCCCCCCCCCCCCCCCCCCCCCCCCCCCCCCCCCCCCCCCCCCCCCCCCCCCCCCCCCCGCCCCCCCCCCCCCCCCCCCCCCCCCCCCCCCCCCCCCCCCCCCCCCCCCCCCGCCCCCCCCCCCCCCCCCCCCCCCCCCCCCCCCCCCCCCCCGCCCCCCCCCCCCCCCCCCCCCCCCCGCCCCCCCCCCCCCCCCCCCCCCCCCCCCCCCCCCCCCCCCCCCCCCCCCCCCCCCCCCCCCCCCCCCCCCCCGCCCCCCCCCCCCCCCCCCCCCCCCCCCCCCCCCCCCCCCCCCCCCCCCCCCCCCCCCCCCCCCCCCCCCCCCCCCCCCCCCCCCCCCCCCCCCCCCCCCCCCCCCCCCCCCCCCCCCCCCGCCCCCCCCCCCCCCCCCCCCCCCCCCCCCCCCCCCCCCCCCCCCCCCCCCCCCCCCCCCCCCCGCCCCCCCCCCCCCCCCCCCCCCCCCCCCCCCCCCCCCCGCCCCCCCCCCCCCCCCCCCCCCCCCCCCCCCCCCCCCCCCCCCCCCCCCCCCCCCCCCCCCCCCCCCCCCCCCCCGCCCCCCCCCCCCCCCCCCCCCCCCCCCCCCCCCCCCCCCCCCCCCCCCCCCCCCCCCCGCCCCCCCCCCCCCCCCCCCCCCCCCCCCCCCCCCCCCCCCCCCCCCCCCCCCCCCCCCCCCCCCACCCCCCCCCCCCCCCCCCCCCCCCCCCCCCCCCCCCCCCCCCCCCCCCCCCCCCCCCCGCCCCCCCCCCCCCCCCCCCCCCCCCCCCCCCCCCCCCCCCCCCCCCCCCCCCCCCCCCCCCCCCCCCCGCCCCCCCCCCCCCCCCCCCCCCCCCCCCCCCCCCCCCCCCCCCCCCCCGCCCCCCCCCCCCCCCCCCCCCCCCCCCCCCCCCCCCCCCCCCCCCCCGCCCCCCCCCCCCCCCCCCCCCCCCCCCCCCCCCCCCCCCCCCCCCCCCCCCCCCCCCCCCCCCCCCCCCCCCCCCCCCCCCCCCCCCCCCCCCCCCCCCCCCCCCCCGCCACCCCCCCCCCCCCCCCCCCCCCCCCCCCCCCCCCCCCCCCCCCCCCCCGCCCCCCCCCCCCCCCCCCCCCCCCCCCCCCCCCCCCCCCCCCCCCCCCCCCCCCCCCCCCCCCCCCCCCCCCCCCCCCCCCCCCCCCCCCCCCCCCCCCCCCCCCCCCCCCCCCCCCCCCCCCCCCCCCCCCCCCCCCCCCCCCCCCCCCCCCCCCCCCCCCCCCCCCGCCCCCCCCCCCCCCCCCCCCCCCCCCCCCCCCCCCCGCCCCCCCCCCCCCCCCCCCCCCCCCCCCCCCCCCCCCCCCCCCCCCCCCCCCCCCCCCCCCCCCCCGCCCCCCCCCCCCCCCCCCCCCCCCCCCCCCCCCCCCCCCCCCCCCCCCCCCCCCCCCCCCCCCCCCCCCCCCCCCCCCCCCCCCGCCCCCCCCCCCCCCCCCCCCCCCCCCCCCCCCCCCGCCCCCCCCCCCCCCCCCCCCCCCCCCCCCCCCCCCCCCCCCCCCCCCCCCCCCCCCCCCCCCCCCCCGCCCCCCCCCCCCCCCCCCCCCCCCCCCCCCCCCCCCCCCCCCCCCCCCCCCCCCCCCCCCCCCCCCCCCCCCCCCCCCCCCCCCCCCCCCCCCCCCCCCCCCCCCCCCCTCCCCCCCCCCCCCCCCCCCCCCCCCCCCCCCCCCCCCCCCCCCCCCCCCCCCCGCCCCCCCCCCCCCCCCCCCCCGCCCCCCCCCCCCCCCCCCCCCCCCCCCCCCCCCCCCCCCCCCCCCCCCCCCCCCCCCCCCCCCCCCCCCCCCCCCCCCCCCCCCCCCCCCCCCCCCCCCCGCCCCCCCCCCCCCCCCCCCCCCCCCCCCCCCCCCCCCCCCCCGCCCCCCCCCCCCCCCCCCCCCCCCCCCCCCCCCCCCCCCCCCCCCCCCCCCCCGCCCCCCCCCCCACCCCCCCCCCCCCCCCCCCCCCCCCCCCCCCCCCCCCCCCCCCCCCCCCCCCCCCCCCCCCCCCCCCCCCCCCCCCCCCCCCGCCCCCCCCCCCCCCCCCCCCCCCCCCCCCCCCCCCCCCCCACCCCCCCCCCCCCCCCCCCCCCCCCCCCCCCCCCCCCCCCCCCCCCCGCCCCCCCCCCCCCCCCCCCCCCCCCCCCCCCCCCCCCCCCC
>CALYDF020001144.1:42500-60000 GCA_944474145.2 Dicrocoelium dendriticum
CCCCCCCCCCCCCCCCCCCCCCCCCCCCCCCCCCCCCCCCCCCCCCCCCCCCCCCCCCCCCCCCCGCCCCCCCCCCCCCCCCCCCCCCCCCCCCCCCCCCCCCCCCCCCCCCCCCCCCCCCCACCCCCCCCCCCCCCCCCCCCCCCCCCCCCCCCCCCCCCCCCCCCCCCCCCCCCCCCCCCCCCCCCCCCCCCCCCCCCCCCCCCCCCCCCCCCCCCCCACCCCCCCCCCCCCCCCCCCCCCCCCCCCCCCCCCCCCCCCCCCCCCCCCCCCCCCCCCCCCCCCCCCCCCCCCCCCCCCCCCCCCCCCCCCCCCCCCCCCCCCCCCCCCCCCCCCCCCCCCCCCCCCCCCCCCCCCCCCCCCCCCCCCCCCCCCCCCCCCCCCCCCCCCCCCCCCCCCCCCCCCCCCCCCCCCCCCCCCCCCCCCCCCCCCCCACCCCCCCCCCCCCCCCCCCCCCCCCCCCCCCCCCCCCCCCCCCCCCCCCCCCCCCCACCCCCCCCCCCCCCCCCCCCCCCCCCCCCCCCCCCCCCCCCCCCCCCCCCCCCCCCCCCCCCCCCCCCCCCCCCCCCACCCCCCCCCCCCCCCCGCCCCCGCCCCCCCCCCCCCCCCCCCCCCCCCCCCCCCCCCCCCCCCCCCCCCCCCCCCCCCCCCCCCCCCCCCCCCCCCCCCCCCCCCCCCCCCCCCCCCCCCCCCCCCCCCCCCCCCACCCCCCCCCCCCCCCCCCCCCCCCCCCCCCCCCCCCCCCCCCCCCCCCCCCCCCCCCCCCCCCCCCCCCCCCCCCCCCCCCCCCCCCCCCCCCCCCCACCCCCCCCCCCCCCCCCCCCCCCCCCCCCCCCCCCCCCCCCCCCCCCCCCCCCCCCCCCCCCCCCCCCCCCCCCCCCCCCCCCCCCCCCCCCCACCCCCCCCCCCCCCCCCCCCCCCCCCCCCCCCCCCCCCCCCCCCCCCCCCCCCCCCCCCCCCCCCCCCCCCCCACCCCCCCCCCCCCCCCCCCCCCCCCCCCCCCCCCCCCCCCCCCCCCCCCCCCCCCCCCCCCCCCCCCCCCCCCCCCCCCCCCCCCCCCCCCCCCCCCCACCCCCCCCCCCCCCCCCCCCCCCCCCCCCCCCCCCCCCCCCCCCCCCCACCCCCCCCCCCCCCCCCCCCCCCCCCCCCCCCCCCCACCCCCCCCCCCCCCCCCCCCCCCCCCCCCCCCCCCCCCCCCCCCCCCCCCCCCCCCCCCCCCCCCCCCCCCCCCCCCCCCCCCCACCCCCCCCCCCCCCCCCCCCCCCCCCCCCCCCCCCCCCCCCCCCCCCCCCCCCCCCCCCCCCCCCCCCCCCCCCCCCCCCCCCCCCCCCCCCCCCCCCCCCCCCCCCCCCCCCCCCCCCCCCCCCCCCCCCCCCCCCCCCCCCCCCACCCCCCCCCCCCCCCCCCCCCCCCCCCCCCCCCCCCCCCCCCCCCCCCCCCCCCCCCCCCCCCCCCCCCCCCCCCCCCCCCCCCCCCCCCCCCCCCCCCCCCCCCCCCCCCCCCACCCCCCCCCCCCCCCCCCCCCCCCCCCCCCCCCCCCCCCCCCCCCCCCCCCCCCCCCCCCCCCCCCCCCCCCCCCCCCCCCCCCCCCCCCCCCCCCCCCCCCCCCCCCCCCCCCCCCCCCCCCCCCCCCCCCCCCCCCCCCCCCCCCCCCCCCCCCCCCCCCCCCCCCCCCCCCCCCCCCCCCCCCCCCCCCCCCCCCCCCCCCCCCACCCCCCCCCCCCCCCCCCCCCCCCCCCCCCCCCCCCCCCCCCCCCCCCCCCCCCCCCCCCCCCCCCCCCCCCCCCCCCCCCCCCCCCCCCCCCCCCCCCCCCCCCCCCCCCCCCCCCCCCCCCCCCCCCCCCCCCCCCCCCCCCCCCCCCCCCCCCCCCCCCCCCCCCCCCCCCCCCCCCCCCCCCCCCCCCCCCCCCCCCCCCCCCCCCCCCCCCCCCCCCCCCCCCCCCCCCCCCCCCCCCCCCCCCCCCCCCCCCCCCCCCCCCCACCCCCCCCCCCCCCCCCCCCCCCCCCCCCCCCCCCCCCCCCCCCCCCCCCCCCCCCCCCCCCCCCCCCCCCCCCCCCCCCCCCCCCCCCCCCCCCCCCCCCCCCACCCCCCCCCCCCCCCCCCCCCCCCCCCCCCCCCCCCCCCCCCCCCCCCCCCCCCCCCCCACCCCCCCCCCCCCCCCCCCCCCCCCCCCCCCCCCCCCCCCCCCCCCCCCCCCCCCCCCCCCCCCCCCCCCCCCCCCCCCCCCCCCCCCCCCCCCCCCCCCCCCCCCCCCCCCCCCCCCCCCCCCCCCCCCCCCCCCCCCCACCCCCCCCCCCCCCCCCCCCCCCCCCCCCCCCCCCCCCCCCCCCCCCCCCCCCCCCCCCCCCCCCCCCCCCCCCCCCCCCCCCCCCCCCCCCCCCCCCCCCCCCCCCCCCCCCCCCCCGCCCCCCCCCCCCCCCCCCCCCCCCCCCCCCCCCCCCCCCCCCCCCCCCCCCCCCCCCCCCCCCCCCCCCCCCCCCCCCCCCCCCCCCCCCCCCCCCCCCCCCCCCCCCCCCCACCCCCCCCCCCCCCCCCCCCCCCCCCCCCCCCCCCCCCCCCCCCCCCCCCCCCCCCCCCCCCCCCCCCCCCCCCCCCCCCCCCCCCCCCCCCCCCCCCCCCCCCCCCCCCCCCCCCCCCCCCCCCCCCCCCCCCCCCCCCCCCCCCCCCCCCCCCCCCCCCCCCCCCCCCCCCCCCCCCCCCCCCCCCCCCCCCCCCCCCCCCCCCCCCCCCCCCCCCCCCCCCCCCCCCCCCCCCCCCCCCCCCCCCCCCCCCCCCCCCCCCCCCCCCCCCCCCCCCCCCCCCCCCCCCCCCCCCCCCCCCCCCCCCCCCCCCCCCCCCCCCCCCCCCCCCCCCCCCCCCCCCCCCCCCCCCCCCCCCCCCCCCACCCCCCCCCCCCCCCCCCCCCCCCCCCCCCCCCCCCCCCCCCCCCCCCCCCCCCCCCCCCCCCCCCCCCCCCCCCCCCCCCCCCCCCCCCCCCCCCCCCCCCCCCCCCCCCCCCCCCCCCCCCCCCCCCCCCCCCCCCCCCCCCCCCCCCCCCCCCCCCCCCCCCCCCCCCCCCCCCCCCCCCCCCCCCCCCCCCCCCCCCCCCCCCCCCCCCCCCCCCCCCCCCCCCCCCCCCCCCCCCCCCCCCCCCCCCCCCCCCCCCCCCCCCCCCCCCCCCCCCCCCCCCACCCCCCCCCCCCCCCCCCCCCCCCCCCACCCCCCCCCCCCCCCCCCCCCCCCCCCCCCCCCCCCCCCCCCCCCCCCCCCCCCCCCCCCCCCCCCCCCCCCCCCCCCCCCCCCCCCCCCCCCCCCCCCCCCCCCCCCCCCCCCCCCCCCCCCCCCCCCCCCCCCCCCCCCCCCCCCCCCCCCCCCCCCCCCCCCCCCCCCCCCCCCCCCCCCCCCCCCCCCCCCCCCCCCCCCCCCCCCCCCCCCCCCCCCCCCCCCCCCCCCCCCCCCCCCCCCCCCCCCCCCCCCCCCCCCCCCCCCCCCCCCCCCCCCCCCCCCCCCCCCCCCCCCCCCCCCCCCCCCCCCCCCCCCCCCCCCCCCCCCCCCCCCCCCCCCCCCCCCCCCCCCCCCCCCCCCCCCCCCCCCCCCCCCCCCCCCCCCCCCCCCCCCCCCCCCCCCCCCCCCCCCCCCCCCCCCCCCCCCCCCCCCCCCCCCCCCCCCCCCCCCCCCCCCCCCCCCCCCCCCCCCCCCCCCCCCCCCCCCCCCCCCCCCCCCCCCCCCCCCCCCCCCCCCCCCCCCCCCCCCCCCCCCCCCCCCCCCCCCCCCCCCCCCCCCCCCCCCCCCCCCCCCCCCCCCCCCCCCCCCCCCCCCCCCCCCCCCCCCCCCCCCCCCACCCCCCCCCCCCCCCCCCCCCCCCCCCCCCCCCCCCCCCCCCCCCCCCCCCCCCCCCCCCCCCCCCCCCCCCCCCCCCCCCCCCCCCCCCCCCCCCCCCCCCCCCCCCCCCCCCCCCCCCCCCCCCCCCCCCCCCCCCCCCCCCCCCCCCCCCCCCCCCCCCCCCCCCCCCCCCACCCCCCCCCCCCCCCCCCCCCCCCCCCCCCCCCCCCCCCCCCCCCCCCCCCCCCCCCCCCCCCCCACCCCCCCCCCCCCCCCCCCCCCCCCCCCCCCCTCCCCCCCCCCCCCCCCCCCCCCCCCCCCCCCCCCCCCCCCCCCCCCCCCCCCCCCCCCCCCCCCCCCCCCCCCCCCCCCCCCCCCCCCCCCCCCCCCCCCCCCCCCCCCCCCCCCCCCCCCCCCCCCCCCCCCCCCCCCCCCCCCCCCCCCCCCCCCCCCCCCCCCCCCCCCCCCCCCCCCCCCCCCCCCCCCCCCCCCCCCCCCCCCCCCACCCCCCCCCCCCCCCCCCCCCCCCCCCCCCCCCCCCCCCCCCCCCCCCCCCCCCCCCCCCCCCCCCCCCCCCCCCCCCCCCCCCCCCCCCCCCCCCCCCCCCCCCCCCCCCCCCCCCCCCCCCCCCCCCCCCCCCCCCCCCCCCCCCCCCCCCCCCCCCCCCCCCCCCCCCCCCCCCCCCCCCCCCCCCCCCCCCCCCCCCCCCCCCCCCCCCCCCCCCCCCCCCCCCCCCCCCCCCCCCCCCCCCCCCCCCCCCCCCCCCCCCCCCCCCCCCCCCCCCCCCCCCCCCCCCCCCCCCCCCCCCCCCCCCCCCCCCCCCCCCCCCCCCCCCCCCCCCCCCCCCCCCCCCCCCCCCCCCCCCCCCCCCCCCCCCCCCCCCCCCCCCCCCCCCCCCCCCCCCCCCCCCCCCCCCCCCCCCCCCCCCCCCCCCCCCCCCCCCCCCCCCCCCCCCCCCCCCCCCCCCCCCCCCCCCCCCCCCCCCCCCCCCCCCCCCCCCCCCCCCCCCCCCCCCCCCCCCCCCCCCCCCCCCCCCCCCCCCCCCCCCCCCCCCCCCCCCCCCCCCCCCCCCCCCCCCCCCCCCCCCCCCCCCCCCCCCCCCCCCCCCCCCCCCCCCCCCCCCCCCCCCCCCCCCCCCCCCCCCCCCCCCCCCCCCCCCCCCCCCCCCCCCCCCCCCCCCCCCCCCCCCCCCCCCCCCCCCCCCCCCCCCCCCACCCCCCCCCCCCCCCCCCCCCCCCCCCCCCCCCCCCCCCCCCCCCCCCCCCCCCCCCCCCCCCCCCCCCCCCCCCCCCCCCCCCCCCCCCCCCCCCCCCCCCCCCCCCCCCCCCCCCCCCCCCCCCCCCCCCCCCCCCCCCCCCCCCCCCCCCCCCCCCCCCCCCCCCCCCCCCCCCCCCCCCCCCCCCCCCCCCCCCCCCCCCCCCCCCCCCCCCCCCCCCCCCCCCCCCCCCCCCCCCCCCCCCCCCCCCCCCCCCCCCCACCCCCCCCCCCCCCCCCCCCCCCCCCCCCCCCCCCCCCCCCCCCCCCCCCCCCCCCCCCCCCCCCCCCCCCCCCCCCCCCCCCCCCCCCCCCCCCCCCCCCCCCCCCCCCCCCCCCCCCCCCCCCCCCCCCCCCCCCCCCCCCCCCCCCCCCCCCCCCCCCCCCCCCCCCCCCCCCCCCCCCCCCCCCCCCCCCCCCCCCCCCCCCCCCCCCCCCCCCCCCCCCCCCCCACCCCCCCCCCCCCCCCCCCCCCCCCCCCCCCCCCCCCCCCCCCCCCCCCCCCCCCCCCCCCCCCCCCCCCCCCCCCCCCCCCCCCCCCCCCCCCCCCCCCCCCCCCCCCCCCCCCCCCCCCCCCCCCCCCCCCCCCCCCCCCCCCCCCCCCCCCCCCCCCCCCCCCCCCCCCCCCCCCCCCCCCCCCCCCCCCCCCCCCCCCCCCCCCCCCCCCCCCCCCCCCCCCCCCCCCCCCCCCCCCCCCCCCCCCCCCCCCCCCCCCCCCCCGCCCCCCCCCCGCCCCCCCCCCCCCCCCCCCCCCCCCCCCCCCCCCCCCCCCCCCCCCCCCCCCCCCCCCCCCCCCCCCCCCCCCCCCCCCCCCCCCCCCCCCCCCCCCCCCCCCCCCCCCCCCCCCCCCCCACCCCCGCCCCCCCCCCCCCCCCCCCCCACCCCCCCCCCCCCCCCCCCCCCCCCCCCCCCCGCCCCCCCCCCCCCCCCCCCCACCCCCCCCCCCCCCCCCCCCCCCCCCCCCCCCCCCCCCCCCCCCCCCCCCCCCCCCCCCCCCCCCCCCCCCCCCCCCCCCCCCCCCCCCCCCCCCCCCCCCCCCCCCCCCCCCCCCCCCCCCCCCCCCCCCCCCCCCCCCCCCCCCCCCCCCCCCCCCCCCCCCCCCCCCCCCCCCCCCCCCCCCCCCCCCCCCCCCCCCCCCCCCCCCCCCCCCCCCCCCCCCCCCCCCCCCCCCCCCCCCCCCCCCCCCCCCCCCCCCCCCCCCCCCCCCCCCCCCCCCCCCCCCCCCCCCCCCCACCCCCCCCCCCCCCCCCCCCCCCCCCCCCCCCCCCCCCCCCCCCCCCCCCCCCCCCCCCCCCCCCCCCCCCCCCCCCCCCCCCCCCCCCCCCCCCCCCCCCCCCCCCCCCCCCCCCCCCCCCCCCCCCCCCCCCCCCCCCCCCCCCCCCCCCCCCCCCACCCCCCCCCCCCCCCCCCCCCCCCCCCCCCCCCCCCCCCCCCCCCCACCCCCCCCCCCCCCCCCCCCCCCCCCCCCCCCCCCCCCCCCCCCCCCCCCCCCCCCCCCCCCCCCCCCCCCCCCCCCCCCCCCCCCCCCCCCCCCCCCCCCCCCCCCCCCCCCCCCCCCCCCCCCCCCCCCCCCCCCCCCCCCCCCCCCCCCCCCCCCCCCCCCCCCCCCCCCCCCCCCCCCCCCCCCCTCCCCCCCCCCCCCCCCCCCCCACCCCCCCCCCCCCCCCCCCCCCCCCCCCCCCCCCCCCCCCCCCCCCCCCCCCCCCCCCCCCCCCCCCCCCCCCCCACCCCCCCCCCCCCCCCCCCCCCCCCCCCCCCCCCCCCCCCCCCCCCCCCCCCCCCCCCCCCCCCCCCCCCCCCCCCCCCCCCCCCCCCCCCCCCCCCCCCCACCCCCCCCCCCCCCCCCCCCCCCCCCCCCCCCCCCCCCCCCCCACCCCCCCCCCCCCCCCCCCCCCCCCCCCCCCCCCCCCCCCCCCCCCCCCCCCCCCCCCCCCCCCCCCCCCCCCCCCCCCCCCCCCCCCCCCCCCCCCCCCCCCCCCCCCCCCCCCCCCCCCCCCCCCCCCCCCACCCCCCCCCCCCCCCCCCCCCCCCCCCCCCCCCCCCCCCCCCCCCCCCACCCCCCCCCCCCCCCCCCCCCCCCCCCCCCCCCCCCCCCCCCCCCCCCCCCCCCCCCCCCCCCCCCCCCCCCCCCCCCCCCCCCCCCCCCCCCCCCCCCCCCCCCCCCCCCCCCCCCCCCCCCCCCCCCCGCCCCCCCCACCCCCCCCCCCCCCCCCCCCCCCCCCCCCCCCCCCCCCCCCCCCCCCCCCCCCCCCCCCCCCCCCCCCCCCCCCCCCCCCCCCCCCCCCCCCCCCCCCCCCCCCCCCCCCCCCCCCCCCCCACCCCCCCCCCCCCCCCCCCCCCCCCCCCCCCCCCCCCCCCCCCCCCCCCCCCCCCCCCCCCCCCCCCCCCCCCCCCCCCCCCCCCCCCCCCCCCCCCCCCCCCCCCCCCCCCCCCCCCCCCCCCCCCCCCCCCCCCCCCCCCCCCCCCCCCCCCCCCCCCCCCCCCCCCCCCCCCCCCCCCCCCCCCCCCCCCCCCCCCCCCCACCCCCCCCCCCCCCCCCCCCCCCCCCCCCCCCCCCCCCCCCCCCCCCCCCCCCCCCGCCCCCCCCCCCCCCCCCCCCCCCCCCCCCCCCCCCCCCCCCCCCCCCCCCCCCCCCCCGCCCCCCCCCCCCCCCCCCCCCCCCCCCCCCCCCCCCCCCCCCCCCCCCCCCCCCCCCCACCCCCCCCCCCCCCCCCCCCCCCCCCCCCCCCCCCCCGCCCCCCCCCCCCCCCCCCCCCCCCCCCCCCCCCCCCCCCCCCCCCCCCCCCCCCCCCCCCCCCCCCCCCCCCCCCCCCCCCCCCCCCCCCCGCCCCCCCCCCCCCCCCCCCCCCCCCCCCCCCCCCCCCCCCCCCCCCCCCCCCCCCCCCCCCCCCCCCCCCCCCCCCCCCCCCCGCCCCCCCCCCCCCCCCCCCCCCCCCCCCCCCCCCCCCCCCCCCCCCCCCCCCCCCCCCCCCCCCCCCCCCCCCCCCCCCCCCCCCCCCCCCCCCCCCCCCCCCCCCCCCCCCCGCCCCCCCCCCCCCCCCCCCCCCCCCCCCCCCCCCCCCCCCCCCCCCCCCCCCCCCCCCCCCCCCCCCCCCCGCCCCCCCCCCCCCCCCCCCCCCCCCCCCCCCCCCCCCCCCCCCCCCCCCCCCCCCCCCCCCCCCCCCCCCCCCCCCCCCCCCCCCCCCCCGCCCCCCCCCCCCCCCCCCCCCCCCCCCCCCCCCCCCCCCCCCCCCCCCCCCCCCCCCCCCCCCCCCCCCCCCCGCCCCCCCCCCCCCCCCCCCCCCCCCCCCCCCCCCCCGCCCCCCCCCCCCCCCCCCCCCCCCCCCCCCCCCCCCCCCCCCCCCCCCCCGCCCCCCCCCCCCCCCCCCCCCCCCCCCCCCCCCCCCCCCCCCCCCCCCCCCCCCCCCCCCCCCCCCCCCCCCCCCCCCCCCCCCCCCGCCCCCCCCCCCCCCCCCCCCCCCCCCCCCCCCCCCCCCCCCCCCCCCCCCCCCCCCCCCCCCCCCCCCCCCCGCCCCCCCCCCCCCCCCCCCCCCCCCCCCCCCCCCCCCCCCCCCCCCCCCGCCCCCCCCCCCCCCCCCCCCCCCCCCCCCCCCCCCCCCCCCCCCCCCCCCCCCCCCCCCCCCCCCCCCCCCCCCCCCCCCCCCCCCCCCCCCCGCCCCCCCCCCCCCCCCCCCCCCCCCCGCCCCCCCCCCCCCCCCCCCCCCCCCCCCCCCCCCCCCCCCCCGCCCCCCCCCCCCCCCCCCCCCCCCCCCCCCCCCCCCCCCCCCCCCCCCCCCGCCCCCCCCCCCCCCCCCCCCCCCCCCCCCCCCCCCCCCCCCCCCCCCCCCCCCCCCCCCCCCCCCCCCCCCCCCCGCCCCCCCCCCCCCCCCCCCCCCCCCCCCCCCCCCCCCGCCCCCCCCCCCCCCCCCCCGCCCCCCCCCCCCCCCCCCCCCCCCCCCCCCCCCCCCCCCCCGCCCCCCCCCCCCCCCCCCCCGCCCCCCCCCCCCCCCCCCCCCCCCCCCCCCCCCCCCCCCCCCCCCCCCCCCCCCCCCCCCCGCCCCCCCCCCCCCCCCCCCCCCCCCCCCCCCCCCCCCCCCCCCCCCCCCCCCCCCCCCCCCCCCCCCGCCCCCCCCCCCCCCCCGCCCCCCCCCCCCCCCCCCCCCCCCCCCCCCCCCCCCCCCCCCCCCCCCCCCCCCCCCCCCCCGCCCCCCCCCCCCCCGCCCCCCCCCCCCCCCCCCCCCCCCCCCCCCCCCCCCGCCCCCCCCCCCCCCCCCCCCCCCCGCCCCCCCCCCCCCCCCCCCCCCCCCCCCCCCCCCCCCCCCCCCCCCCCCCCCCGCCCCCCCCCCCCCCCCCCCCCCCCCCCCCCCCCCCCCCCCCCCCCCCCCCCCCCCCCCCCCCCCCCCCGCCCCCCCCCCCCCCCCGCCCCCCCCCCCCCCCCCCCCCCCCCCCCCCCCCCCCCCCCCCCCCCCCCCCCCCCCCCCCCCCCGCCCCCCCCCCCCCCCCCCCCCCCCCCCCCCCCCCCCCCCCCCCCCCCCCCCCCGCCCCCCCCCCCCCCCCGCCCCCCCCCCCCCCCCCCCCCCCCCCCCCCCCCCCCCCCCCCCCCCCCCCCCCCCCCCCCCCCCGCCCCCCCCCCCCCCCCCCCCCCCCCCCCCCCCCCCCCCCCCCCCCCCCCCCCCCCCCCCCCCCCCCCCCCCCCCCCCCCCCCGCCCCCCCCCCCCCCCCCCCCCCCCCCCCCCCCCGCCCCCCCCCCCCCCCCCCCCCCCCCCCCCCCCCCCCCCCCCCCCCCCCCCCCCCCCCCCCCCCCCCCCCCCCCCCCCCCCCCCCGCCCCCCCCCCCCCCCCCCCCCCCCCCCCCCCCCCCCCCCCCCCCCCGCCCCCCCCCCCCCCCCCCCCCCCCCCCCCCCCCCCCCCCCCCCCCCCCCCCCCCCCCCCCCCCCCCCCCCCCCCGCCCCCCCCCCCCCCCCCCCCCCCCCCCCCCCCCCCCCCCCCCCCCCCCCCCCCCCCCCCCCCCCCCCCCCCCCCCCCCCCCCCCCCCCCCCCCCCCCCCCCCCCGCCCCCCCCCCCCCCCCCCCCCCCCCCCCCCCCCCCCCCCCCCCCCCCCCCCCCCCCCCCCCCCCCCCCCGCCCCCCCCCCCCCCCCCCCCCCCCCCCGCCCCCCCCCCCCCCCCCCCGCCCCCCCCCCCCCCCCCCCCCCCCCCCCCCCCCCCCCCCCCCCCCCCCCCCCCCCCCCCGCCCCCCCCCCCCCTCCCCCCCCCCCCCCCCCCCCCCGCCCCCCCCCCCCCCCCCCCCCCCCCCCCCCCCCCCCCCCCCCCCCCCCCCCCCCCCCCCCCCCCCCCCCCCCCCCCCCCCCCCCCCCCCCCCCCCCCCCGCCCCCCCCCCCCCCCCCCCCCCCCCCCCCCCCCCCCCCCGCCCCCCCCCCCCCCCCCCCCCCCCCCCCCCCCCCCCCCCCCCCCCCCCCCCCCCCCCCCCCCCCCCCCCCCCCCCCGCCCCCCCCCCCCCCCCCCCCCCCCCCCCCCCCCCCCCCCCCCCCCCCCCCCCCCCCCCCCCCCCCCCCCCCCGCCCCCCCCCCCCCCCCCCCCCCCCCCCCCCCCCCCCCCCCCCCCCCCCCCCCCCCCCCCCCCCCCCCCCCCCCCCCCCCCCCCCCCCGCCCCCCCCCCCCCCCCCCCCCCCCCCCCCCCCCCCCCCCCCCCCCCCCCCCCCCGCCCCCCCCCCCCCCCCCCCCCCCCCCCCCCCCCCCCCCCCCCCCCCCCCCCCCCCCCCCCCCCCCCCCCCCCCCCCCGCCCCCCCCCCCGCCCCCCCCCCCCCCCCCCCCCCCCCCCCCCCCGCCCCCCCCCCCCCCCCCCCCCCCCCCCCCCCCCCCCCCCCCCCCCCCCCCCCCCCGCCCCCCCCCCCCCCCCCCCCCCCCCCCCCCCCCCCCCCCCCCGCCCCCCCCCCCCCCCCCCCCCCCCCCCCCCCCCCCCCCCGCCCCCCCCCCCCCCCCCCCCCCCCCCCGCCCCCCCCCCCCCCCCCCCCCCCCCCCCCGCCCCCCGCCCCCCCCCCCCCCCCCCCCCCCCCCCCCCCCCCCCCCCCCCCCCCCCCCCCCCCCCCCCCCCCCCCCCCCCCCCCCCCCCCCCCCCCCCCCCGCCCCCCCCCCCCCCCCCCCCCCCCCCCCCCCCCCCCCCCCCCCCCCCCGCCCCCCCCCCCCCCCCCCCCCCCCCCCCCCCCCCCCCCCCCCCCCCCCCCCCCCCCCCCCCCCCCCCCCCCCCCCCCGCCCCCCCCCCCCCCCCCCCCCCCCCCCCCCGCCCCCCCCCCCCCCCGCCCCCCCCCCCCCCCCCCCCCCCCCCCCCCCCCCCCCCCCCCCCCCCCCCCCCCCCCCCCCCCCCCCCGCCCCCCCCCCCCCCCCCCCCCCCCCCCCCCCCCCCCCCCCCCCCCCCCCCCCGCCCCCCCCCCCCCCCCCCCCCCCCCCCCCCCCCCCCCCCCCCCCCCCCCCCCCCCCCGCCCCCCCCCCCCCCCCCCCCCCCCCCCCCCCCCCCCCCCCCCCCCCCCGCCCCCCCCCCCCCCCCCCCCCCCCCCGCCCCCCCCCCCCCCCCCCCCCCCCCCCCCCCCCCCCCCCCCCCCCCCCCCCCCCCCCCCCCCCCCCCCCCCCCCCCCCCCCCCCCCCCCCCCCCCCCCCCCCCCCCCCGCCCCCCCCCCCCCCCCCCCCCCCCCCCCCCCCCCCCCCCCCGCCCCCCCCCCCCCCCCCCCCCCCCCCCCCCCCCCCCCCGCCCCCCCCCCCCCCCCCCCCCCCCCCCCCCCCCCCCCCCCCCCCCCCCCCCCCCCCCCCCCCCCCCCCCCCCCCCCCCCCCCCCCCCCCCCCCCCCGCCCCCCCCCCCCCCCCCCCCCCCCCCCCCCCCCCCCCCCCCCCCCCCCCCCCCCCCCCCGCCCCCCCCCCCCCCCCCCCCCCCCCCCCCCCGCCCCCCCCCCCCCCCCCCCCCCCCGCCCCCCCCCCCCCCCCCCCCCCCCCCCCCCCCCCCCCCCCCCCCCCCCCCCCCCCCCCCCCCCCCCCCCCCCCCGCCCCCCCCCCCCCCCCCCCCCCCCGCCCCCCCCCCCCCCCCCCCCCCCCCCCCCCCCCCCCCCCCCCCCCCCCCCCCCCCCCCCCCCCCCCCCCCCCCCCCCCCCCCCCCCCCCCCCCCCCCGCCCCCCCCCCCCCCCCCCCCCGCCCCCCCCCCCCCCCCCCCCCCCCCCCCCCCCCCCCCCCCCCCCCCCGCCCCCCCCCCCCCCCCCCCCCCCCCCCCCCCCCCCCCCCCCCCCCCCCCCCCCCCCCCCCCCCCCCCCCCCCCCCCCCCCCCCCCCCCCCCCCCCCCCGCCCCCCCCCCCCCCCCCCCCCCCCCCCCCCCCCGCCCCCCCCCCCCCCCCCCACCCCCCCCCCCCCCCCCCCCCCCCCCCCCCCCCCCCCCCCCCCCCCCCCCCCCCGCCCCCCCCCCCCCCCCCCCCCCCCCCCCCCCCCCCGCCCCCCCCCCCCCCCCCCCCCCCCCCCCCCCCCCGCCCCCCCCTCCCCCCCCCCCCCCCCCCCCCCCCCCCCCCCCCCCCCCCCCCGCCCCCCCCCCCCCCCCCCCCCCCCCCCCCCCCCCCCCCCCCCCCCCCCCGCCCCCCCCCCCCCCCCCCCCCCCCCCCCCCCCCCCCCCCCCCCCCCCCCCCCCCCCCCCCCCCCCCGCCCCCCCCCCCCCCCCCCCCCCCCCCCCCCGCCCCCCCCCCCCCCCCCCCCCCCCCCCCCCCCCCCCCCCCCGCCCCCCCCCCCCCCCCCCCCCCCCCCCCCCCCCCCCGCCCCCCCCCCCCCCCCCGCCCCCCCCCCCCCCCCCCCCCCCCCCCCCCCCCCCCGCCCCCCCCCCCCCCCCCCCCCCCCCCCCCCCCCCCCCCCCCCCCCCCCCCCCGCCCCCCCCCCCCCCCCCCCCCCCCCCCCCCCCCCCCCCCCCCCCCCCCCGCCCCCCCCCCCCCCCCCCCCCCCCCCCCCCCCCCCCCCCCCCCCCCCCCCCCCCCCCCCCCCCCCGCCCCCCCCCCCCCCCCCCCCCCCCCCCCCCCCCCCCCCCCCCCCCCCCCCCCCCCCCCCCCCCCCCCCCCCCCCCCCCCCCCCCCCCCCCCCCCGCCCCCCCCCCCCCCCCCCCCCCCCCCCCCCCCCCCCCCCCCCCCCCCCCCCCCCCCCCCCCCGCCCCCCCCCCCCCCCCCCCCCCCCCCCGCCCCCCCCCCCCCCCCCCCCCCCCCCCCCCCCCCCCCCCCCCCCCCCCCCCCCCCCCCCCCCCCCCCGCCCCCCCCCCCCCCCCCCCCCCCCCCCCCCCCCCCCCCCCCCCCCCCCCCCCCCCCCCCCCCCCCCCCCCCCCCCCCCCCCCCCCCCCCCCCCCCCCCCCCCCCCGCCCCCCCCCCCCCCCCCCCCCCCCCCCCCCCCCCCCCCCCCCCCCCCCCCCCCGCCCCCCCCCCCCCCCCCCCCCCCCCCCCCCCCCCCCCCCCCCCCCCCCCCCCCCGCCCCCCCCCCCCCCCCCCCCCCCCCCCCCCCCCCCCCCCCCCCCCCCGCCCCCCCCCCCCCCCCCCCCCCCCCCCCCCCCCCCCCCCCCCCCCCCGCCCCCCCCCCCCCCCCCCCCCCCCCCCCCCCCCCCCCCCCCCCCCCCCCCCCCCCCCCCCCCCCCGCCCCCCCCCCCCCCCCCCCCCCCCCCCCCCCCCCCCCCCCCCCCCCCCCCCCCGCCCCCCCCCCCCCCCCCCCCCACCCCCCCCCCCCCCCCCCCCCCCCCCCCCCCCCCCCCCCCCCCCCCCGCCCCCCCCCCCCCCCCCCCCCCCCCCCCCCGCCCCCCCCCCCCCCCCCCCCCCCCCCCCCCCCCCCCCCCCCCCCCCCCCCGCCCCCCCCCCCCCCCCCCCCCCCCCCCCCGCCCCCCCCCCCCCCCCCCCCCCCCCCCCCCCCCCCCCCCCCCCCCCCCCCCCCCCCCCCCCCCCCCCCCCCCCCCCCCCCCCCCCCCCCCCCCACCCCCCCCCCCCGCCCCCCCCCCCCCCCCCCCCCCCCCCCCCCCCCCCCCCCCCCCCCCGCCCCCCCCCCCCCCCCCCCCCCCCCCCCCCCCCCCCCCCCCGCCCCCCCCCCCCCCCCCCCCCCCCCCCCCCCCCCCCCCCCCCCCCCCCCCCCCCCCCCCCCCCCCCCCCCCCCCCCCCCCCCGCCCCCCCCCCCCCCCCCCCCCCCCCCCCCCCCCCCCCCCCCCCCCCCCCCCCCCCCACCCCCCCCCCCCCCCCCCCGCCCCCCCCCCCCCCCCCCCCCCCCCCCCCGCCCCCCCCCCCCCCCCCCCCCCCCCCCCCCCCCGCCCCCCCCCCCCCCCCCCCCCCCCCCCCCCCCCCCCCCCCCCCCCCCCCCCCCCCCCCCCCCCCCGCCCCCCCCCCCCCCCCCCCCCCCCCCCCCCCCCCCCCCCCCCCCCCCCCCCCCCCCCCCCCCCCCCCCCCCCCCCCCCCCCCCCCCGCCCCCCCCCCCCGCCCCCCCCCCCCCCCCCCCCCCCCCCCCCCCCCCCCCCCCCCCCCCCGCCCCCCCCCCCCCCCCCCCCCCCCCCCCCCCCCCCCCGCCCCCCCCCCCCCCCCCCCCCCCCCCCCCCCCCCCCCCCCCCGCCCCCCCCCCCCCCCCCCCCCCCCCCCCCCCCCCCCCCCCCCCCCCCCCCCCCCCCCCCCCCCCCCCGCCCCCCCCCCCCCCCCCCCCCCCGCCCCCCCCCCCCCCCCCCCCCCCCCCCCCCCCCCCCCCCCCCCCCCCCCCCCCGCCCCCCCCCCCCCCCCCCCCCCCCCCCCCCCCCCCCCCCCCCCCCCCCCCCCCCCGCCCCCCCCCCCCCCCCCCCCCCCCCCCCCCCCCCCCCCCCCCCCCCCCCCCCCCCCCCCCCCCCCCGCCCCCCCCCCCCCCCCCCCCCCCCCCCCCCCCCCCCCCCCCCCCCCCCCCCGCCCCCCCCCCCCCCCCCCCCCCGCCCCCCCCCCCCCCCCCCCCCCCCCCCGCCCCCCCCCCCCCCCCCCCCCCCCCCCCCCCCCCCCCCCCCCCCCCCCCCCCCCCCCCCCCCCCCCCCCCCCCCCCCCCCGCCCCCCCCCCCCCCCCCCCCCCCCCCGCCCCCCCCCCCCCCCCCCCCCCCCCCCCCCCCCCCCCCCCCCCCCGCCCCCCCCCCCCCCCCCCCCCCCCCCCCCCCCCCCCCCCCCCCCCCCCCCCCCGCCCCCCCCCCCCCCCCCCCCCCCCCCCCCCCCCCCCCCCCCCCCCCCCCCCCCCCCCCCCCGCCCCCCCCCCCCCCCCCCCCCCCCCCCCCCCCCCCCCCCCCCCCCCCCCCCCCCCCCCCCCCCCCCCCCCCCGCCCCCCCCCCCCCCCCCCCCCCCCCCCCCCCCCCCCCCCCCGCCCCCCCCCCCCCCCCCCCCCCCCCGCCCCCCCCCCCCCCCCCCCCCCCCCCCCCCCCCCCCCCCCCCCCCCCCCCCCCCCCCCCCCCCCCCCCCCCCCCCCCCCCCCCCCCCCCCCGCCCCCCCCCCCCCCCCCCCCCCCCCCCCGCCCCCCCCCCCCCCCCCCCCCCCCCCCCCCCGCCCCCCCCCCCCCCCCCCCCCCCCCCCCCCCCCCCCCCCCCCCCCCCCCCCCCCCCCCCCCCCCCCCCCCCCCCCCCCCCCCCCCCCCCCCCCCCCCCCCCCCGCCCCCCCCCCCCCGCCCCCCCCCCCCCCCCCCCCCCCCCCCCCCCCCCCCCCCCCCCCCCGCCCCCCCCCCCCCCCCCCCCCCCCCCCCCCCCCCCCCCCCCCCCCCCGCCCCCCCCCCCCCCCCCCCCCCCGCCCCCCCCCCCCCCCCCCCCCCCCCCCCCCCCCCCCCCCCCCCCCCCCCCCCCCCCCCCCCCCCCCCCCCCCGCCCCCCCCCCCCCCCCCCCCCCCCCCCCCCCCCCCCCCCCGCCCCCCCCCCCCCCCCCCCCCCCCCCCCCCCCCGCCCCCCCCCCCCCCCCCCCCCCCCCCCCCCCCCCCCCCCCCCCCCCCCCCCCCCCCCCCCCCCCCCCCCCCCGCCCCCCCCCCCCCCCCCCCCCCCCCCCCCCCCCCCCCCCCCCCCCCCCCCCCCCCCCCCCCCCCCCCCCCCCCCCCGCCCCCCCCCCCCCCCCCCCCCCCCCCCCCCCCCCCGCCCCCCCCCCCCCCCCCCCCCCCCCCCCCCCCCCCCCCCCCCCCCCCCCCCCCCCCCCCCCCCCCCCCCCCGCCCCCCCCCCCCCCCCCCCCCCCCCCCCCCCCCCCCCCCCCCCCCCCCCCCCCCCCCCCCCCCCCCCCCCCCGCCCCCCCCCCCCCCCCCCCCCCCGCCCCCCCCCCCCCCCCCCCCCCCCCCCCCCCCCCCCCCCCCCCCCCCCCCCCCCCCCCCCCCCCCCCCCCCCCCCCCCCCCCCCCCCCCCCCCCCCCCCCCCCCCCCCCCCCCCCCCCCCGCCCCCCCCCCCCCCCCCCCCCCCCCCCCCCCCCCCCCCCCCCCCCCCCCCCCCCCCCCCCCCCCCCCCCCCCGCCCCCCCCCCCCCCCCCCCCCCCCCCCCCCCCCCCCCCCCCCCCCCCCCCCCCCCCCCCGCCCCCCCCCCCCCCCCCCCCCCCCCCCCCCCCCCCCGCCCCCCCCCCCCCCCCCCCGCCCCCCCCCCCCCCCCCCCCCCCCCCCCCCCCCCCCCCCCCCCCCCCCCCCCCCCCCCCCCCCCGCCCCCCCCCCCCCCCCCCCCCCCCCCCCCCCCCCCCCCCCCCCCGCCCCCCCCCCCCCCCCCCCCCCCCCCCCCCCCCCCCCCCCCCCCCCCCCCCCCCCCCCCCCCCCCCCCCCCCCCCCCCCCCCCCCCCCCCCCCCCCCCCCCCCCCCCCCCCCCCCCCCCCCCCCCCCCCCCCCGCCCCCCCCCCCCCCCCCCCCCCCCCCCCCCCCCCCCCCCCCCCCCCCCCCCCCCCCCCCCCCCCCCCCCGCCCCCCCCCCCCCCCCCCCCCCCCCCCCCCCCCCCCCCGCCCCCCCCCCCCCCCCCCCCCCCCCCCCCCCCCCCCCCCCCCCCCCCCCCCCCCCCCCCCCCCCCCCCCCCCCCCCCCCCCCCCCCCCCCCCCCCCCCCCCCCCCCCCCCCCGCCCCCCCCCCCCCCCCCCCCCCCCCCCCCCCCCCCCCCCCCCCCCCCCCCCCCCCCCCCCCCCCCCCCCCCCCCCCCGCCCCCCCCCCCCCCCCCCCCCCCCCCCCCCCCCCCCCCCCCCCCCCCCCCCCCCCCCCCCCCCCCCCCCCCCCCCCCCCCCCCCCCCCCCCCCCCCCCCCCCCCCCCCCCCCCCCCCCCCCCCCCCCCCCCCCCCCCCCCCCCCCCCCCCCCCCCCCCCCCCCCCCCCCCCCCCCCCCCCCGCCCCCCCCCCCCCCCCCCCCCCCCCCCCCCCCCCCCCCCCCCCCCCCCCCCCCCCCCCCCCCCCCCCCCCCCCCCCGCCCCCCCCCCCCCCCCCCCCCCCCCCCCCCCCCCCCCCCCCCCCCCCCCCCCCCCCCCCCCCCCCCCCCCGCCCCCCCCCCCCCCCCCC